>JAAOMT010000215.1:10675-22820 GCA_016748015.1 Geosiphon pyriformis | reverse complement strand
TATACATTATAATACTATAAAACACTAAATCGTTAAATAATAGACATAAAAATTTGGGGATTCATTTATTCCAATTATAAATTCCTCAATGAGGCAATGAAAGTAGAAACGAAAAGGGAGCGTTGATAACGTGACTAGCGGTGAACGCGAAAAAGCGAACGCGTGGGTAATAAGAGCGAAAGGTATTGTTGACAGTGATGTCACAAAAACAGCATATGTTCACTGTCAGGTTTTGTTACAGCAAGTTGTCTGAAGAAATCCAACTTTCAAACATAATAGATAAAATCACTATATCGCGACTCGAGTTATATTTCACTTTTAATAATTAAATCATTATGTTCTTCCTCTATGTTTGTTCTTCTTTAATCTCTTCCATTTTTTCTATTGTGAAACATCAAGATCAGCTATATAGTTATTAATTGGTTAAAGAGAATGTTATCGGGCGTACCTTGAGGAACGCACGATATGCCTTAGTTTTTCGCCTTAACTTTCGTGGTGGGTGCCAGCTAACAGAGCGAGTTTGGACTTGGTCGAAGGAGTTCAACAAGTTTGAAGAAACTGGAGACCTATTAAAACTGTTGAAAATAGGCCCCAAGAGAAGGTTCAGTTTGAAAGGTGATCCTTGAGTTCGGAGAGGCGGGCTTAAAATGCGGCTCCCTATATTTTTACTGCTATATAGAGTAGCTACTGCCCGAAGCATGTCAAAGAACTTGATGAATTATGCTGCTCAGGCTGATTTGCGGGTAATGATACGATATTTCAGGGTATTTTTTTATTGAAGTGTGCTCAATAGTTATATTCTATTCCTAATTTTGCAAAACCCAAAAATTTATGATTTTTTAAAAGCCATCAATAAAAAATTGTGCACGATCACATGAATTTCAAAAATTGCCTCTAATTTGTGTTACATGACTCAGGGCAAGCGAACTTACCAATATAAATTATTTATTAAAATAAATGCTAAAGACCACAACTAATAAGGCAAACATAAGAAAAGGCAGCATCAAAAATCCGTGATTAATGTTCCGAAAAAAAAAATAACTCAATTACAATAAACAGTGTCACAATTTTGCTTTTCTATTTTCTTGTTCGTCTTCTGTTTGTTCCCCATTTTCATCCCTTTCATAAACAGTTTCGTACATTTTACTAAGTCGTTCTTGATCGGAAGGTTTGAACTCGACCTTTTTTCTCTTTACAGTGGTTATCGTGCCAATCTTGCCCGCTTCATCCACAATTAGTTTTTCCAACATTGTCTGAAAATCAGTTCCAACAGATCCTGTCTGTGTTTGCTCTCCTTCCGCCCCTTTGGCATCAGTACTGCTTAACTTTTGGATTTTCCGCAAGAGCTCTTCAGCGTCTTTCACTGGTGTAACTTGCCCATTTTCATCATAGAAAAAGACTTTGATTTTTTTGAATTTACCCATGCCTCTTTTGATTCCATCTGCAACTTTATCATCGTCTTCAAATTCAATTTCAATATCTTTGAGTTGCAATCCCGCCTTATTTCCTAAAACACGTATTTGTTCGCGCCAGCGATCCAGAACTTTCTTGGCAGCAGAGGTAACATCCTCGTCAGTCAAGTCTCCAACTTTAACAGGAGATTTTGCCTTGGATGAACCTTCCTCCTTGGGCAAATCTGAAGTTTCCTTCGCCTGATTATCAGAGCTCCCAGAACTTTTATCTCCTTTAGTTTCTCCAGTACTTGAATCAGAACTAGTTGCTTGTTCCTCAGCCTCTGGCTTTAAATTTTCCGTTTTCTGGGGATTATTCCCACCACTTTCTAAGCGCTTTTGACTCTCTTCTAATTTTATCTCATAAAAGGCATCTGAAACAACTGGATTACATTCTATATCATTAACTTTTCCCGAAGTTTTACTGAGAAATGCCGGATCAGCGCAAAGCCGCGGCGTATGAATCATCACTAGATACTGACAGGTGTTGGTCTCCTTGATCAAGGCTATAGTATCCCTTGGTTGAGTATTACAATGAAACTAAATTATCAAGCCAATAATTAATGGATGATATTTATTATAGTATAAATCGCTAATTGAAAGAGTTGATCATTCACCTGAATCTCAACTCTTCGTGGTTTTCCTGTCAAGTCACAATTAGTTCCATCACTCCAGCGCAACACTAATATTTTTTTTTCATCAACAGCTTGCAAGTCCGTGCTCAAAGGTGGAGAACGTTTCTTTCCCTTTTTACCAACTGCATTAGAGTGAGGCAATGAAGCTTGTTTCGGATCATATTTTCCCAAGTAATATGAACGGGAATTAGGATCTTCCACAGGTACGATCCCTTTTTCAATTATTTGATGAAATTGACGTATATGTCTAAAGGTTGTAGAATCGTTAGAATTTCTCAAGTTTTTCTATTTAGGAATGATCAGGGCGGACACTCACTTTAAATGACAATATTCATACGTCCACCAACCCTGATGCTTATTTCATTGCAATGCAAAAAATTTCACCAATCAATGCGTTCTCTTTATCTATTCAGCAGAATTTGTCATTAACATAAAAAGTAAATTCCTCTTACGAAATAAATGCAATTTTCTTTTTTCATCGGTTCTAAAAGTTCTAAGCCTTTTTTTAAGACTTCAAGGTCTCCAGGCTTTTTTGTCTCGGGTTTATTTTCTTCCGCTGATGGATTATTAGCTATTGGTGGTATTTGACACAAATATCTTTGCCCAGAAGAAGTGCGCATAACTACATAGCTGGGATTTATATCTATCTCCCTTTCTTCAGATTTTATATAATGTGGAATGCTGGGAACTACACTTGATGTTTCCTTTAAAGAATGTGATTGAGTTTTGATAACTGGAAAAACCCAATAGTTTGTTAAAATTCATACAGACCTTTTCAGGTACACGTGGCTCGGGAAAGAAACTGTCTAAGCTACTGTCGGCGACGAAGCGTGAGCCGATTAGTACTTTGTAACGTGGGTGAGCTAGAAGGTCTTCAAAAACCCATGAAATTGAAAAGGCTCCTACGTATGGCTTCTTAATAGACTGAATCAAATTCAACGAAAAAACTACTAATACAAAATAGATTAACTTATTTGAAAACTTTGAACACGGCATTTTTGATTAGACTCGAGAAACAGTGTTCGAAGGTTTGACATCAACTTTTTTTTAACGGTTATCATAAAAAACCTGTTTTAGCGATGCCTAATTTCGTCGATCCTATCCGTATTGGAAAGTCCTTTTGAGACGTGGCAAACATTGATTTATTTATTTATTCAACCTCGTTAGGCTCAACACCAATTTTACTTTTTGGCCTCAATGAAGTACTATTCTCTTTTTTCTTTAATAATATCATGGCAATTATACACAATTATATTTTCGGCAGTGTTTTTAACAAGAGCCGAAGAAATTCACTATGCCATTAAAAATGTTAAACTGGCAGTAACGGGAAGTGACGGAGTTCGAAGAGTATCAGAAAGGTACTGAATTCCGCTCCAAGTCATGTATACTTTGGTATTCCGAAGTAAATTGTATAAAAAAGTATAAAATTAACTCCGTTTACGATACGATTGAAGTTTAGAATATCCAGCTCCGTTAGAATCCCCGTTACAACTTGTTGAAGATGATAACTTAAAGATAATTTTAACTATTCGTGACTTGAAGAATGAAAAAGTTTTTCACCAACCGCATCAAGCTTTCCTCACTTTAACCAACGAAAAAACCAATGCCCAAGCAGTATTGATTCTGCAAGTCCGAGACAACGGCAAAGCTCGCCTAGAATTAGTAAATAAAACTTTCTTAAAGTAGAGTTTAGACACAATCATGAGTAACACCAATAATTTCGATTAATAGGACATGAAATCGGCACCGAGGGAACTTATAATGGCTTCCGCAGATTACACCCTAGATTTGATAATCGGGACTTTTTCAAGCAACCATCCAATAAAATATACCATTGGGACGGCCCACATAAAAGTCCTAAAGAAACCATCATTGCCACCACCGATTAAGTATGGACCGCTCCCTGAGATCCATCACATATTTAAGGAATCCGAGCGCCTGGCACCAATCTGGCTGACCTATAGTTTTGTCATCATCGTGCTTACCCCATGGATTTTCTTGATTGGCACCGTAAGCTTTTCTTCGAAAATATTAGGTGATATTTATTACCTTCAATATTATATACTAATTAGTATTTATTACTGAATGAAATAAAGTGGAGCTATATCCGTGTCAATCTTTCGTTTTTGAAAACCGCCAAAAATGGGATTATCTCTTCAATTAGCTTCCTGATCTCTTTGGTCGCCATCGAAACCCTTTTTTATAACTATTGGACACATCTTAACATCTTTCAAACCTTGACCTGGCTTGCAGGCTTAAGTATCGTAGCTTTTTTTACCGGCCAAAGAGCTTTGAGCAGTATTCAGGATTGGAGGCTTAAAGGGTTACGGTGATCAAAATGCGAACACTGAAGTAGTATTTTCTCGTGATAAAAATTAGATTAATATCGGTTATATCAGCTCCGCTTAGATTGAGGAGGCTGTGCCAACGATGCAGTTAAATAATCCTGAAAAAGGGTTGTAATCTTGGAAAAAAATAAGGAAATGCCAAGGCATCCTCTTTAATTGACATGACGAAAAATATGTTGGATAATTATAGAAAATTAAAAAATAACACCATTAAACGGGATACGACAATGAAATTGATAATAATTTAATAGTTCATTAAATCTCTAGTTTAAAATTTTTAATTATTCTATATCATCATTGTTCTCCTTAGTCACCATATTGTCTTGGATATTGGCCCGTGTTAATAATCCGAAAGAGATTAATATGCCGAGACTACCGATAATAGTGCTACCTTTCAATGGTATTCTCGTAATCAATAAATCGACCTAAAACGTGATTCTACGTTAGAGCAACCCAAGATCATAAGAACAAATTTTCGAAAATGGAAAATTTTTAAATTAATACCACGGCTACAATAGGTATTGTTAGCATAATACCAACCGAAGCAAAGAGCTACGAAATGCAGAATATCATAATCACAAGAATAGTAAATTTCTATGTGAAAATTAGCAGAATAATTGCGAATCATACGAGTATTTTTTTTTGAACTCACCGGACTTGTAATCGCAATAACCAGCATAAAGCTTGCATTGAACGCTATTCCCGACAATGCAATCAATAAAATATAACCAAATGTTTTCAAATCCGGGAGCTCAAATGGCTCAATACCAGTCAAATGTAAAAGAGGTATCGGGATCCATAAGAATAAAAAGGTGCAAATCCCAATTAAACCAGTAACTGTGTTCACAAAAAGAATTGATGGGATTTCCGGTGAAGCATATTTTTTGTATATAATTTCATAGAGCCCACTGAAAGCAGCCGCAAGACAAGCTATTATATTTCCGATAACTGAGATATGGGGAAATAAATTTTTCAAGTCGGCGGAAGTCGATCCGTTTTCTCCAACCAAAGCTTTATCTGTTGCGCTATCATTTCCTTCATGCTTTACGTCCCAATATGACATAAGAGCAACTCCCGCAATACTCAAAGCGACCGCCAGAATTTTGATCCCCTTTACAGGCTCTCCCAAGATCAAGATGGAGAATAAGTAGGCGAAGAAGCAACCCGTGTTATAAATGGCAGTTAGATTAGCCATACTCGTCAAATTTACGGCTATATACCAGAAATAAGCTGGTAAGCATAGAAAAAGTGCGAATATTAGAGATATTTTGAGAATATAGGTGACGGCGAGCCAATGTTGAGGCAATAGTAAAGTGTGATAAATCGAAAATAAGGAAAGTTCGCGAAACATCGGCTCAGGTCGATCGTTATCTATCTCCTCTTGGTTTTCGAAACCTTCCTCATCTATAAGAAACAGGTGATGATTGGAAGCTCTAACCTTTGTCCGCAATTCATTCCCGATCGAGAGCAATTTTTTCAAATAGCTGTCGAGGGAAATATTAAAAGCGAACTGGAACGGAAGCACAATAATGTAACAACTGTGCGCTATCCATCTATGAGCACAATTTTTTGTTTGATTGGCCGTTAAAAAATTGATTTTTAACTTAGTAACTTCACCGACTGAAATTTAATTCACATAAATACGACAAAGAGTAAGGCGAGGTTTTTTGATTTAAAGAGAAAAACGTACAAAATAAAATAAGGTTTATCAAAATGTAGTTGAGTTTGTACTTGCTGTGCTATCTCCTACGAAATTTCCGACGAAACGTTCAGGATTTAGTCGAGGGAATTTCCAGTGGGATAGTTGAAAGAATGCAGAGCCATACCGTTTGAATCACGAAAGCTACAACACAAATACATAGCATAATAAGCCAGAGATTATTTTGTGACTTGGCATTTTGTTCGTTGCTTCCTAATTGATATGTGATTTCTTGTTGAATGCCAAAGAAAGAACGACGCGAAGAGGAGGCCATTAATTCACGATTTGATAAAAATGATGTTTAATTTTATTAAGTATAAGTTTTATTTGTTGTGTAACATTTCAATTTAAAACAAGATATATATGATAAGCCAAATTGAAATTTAAAAATTAAGTAATTAGTATTTAATATTTTTTTGTAAATTTAAAAAACTAATTCTTTCAAAATTAAAAATAATAATAAATAACTGGAGAAAATGGCTGCAACTGGATTGAAACCATCTTTTTATTAAAAGCTTCAACTTTTTTTTTGAGTTGAAAAATTTGAACTTCTAAAAATCCCATTTTTTAAATTATTAATCCAATGAAAATTTTGCTGATTCATGATCCGTTTTAATATGAAATAGGGATGATTAATGCTTTGCCAAATAAAATATAACCAATCATCGGATATCAAAACTTATGAATAAAAGCTTATGAAGAATTACTTTTAATCAGTTCCTTTAAAAATCGGAAAATGTCTAATATCCAAATTGATTTTTCGAAACAAGCAACTGGTGTTTCCTTTGGTATTTATCCCAGATTTTTTACTCCAAAAATATTTTAAATTTTTATCGATGGAAATAATTTAAATATTCACTATTATGATGACATAAGCTACGGCTGCTTTAACTTTTTATATCAATGGCCAAAATCAGTTCCCAAAAATTGATATCGAATGGAAATCCGAATTATCGAGTGTAGAAAACGTTGAATTGCTCGTTGATAAGTAATGAAAATTAAAGAGAAATTTTATAATCTTTTTAATCAGCTTCATCCATTTTTACTTAATATGCCTTCTGGTCCTTAAAGTAATATCATTAGTGGAACAAGTTTTGTTACAAGATACCTTGCTCGATTGTATCCCTCATTGGGACTTTATGGAGCAAACGCATTATCGGCCACTTTAGTTCGTAAAAATTGAAATCTTTTTTATTTCCATGTATTTTTTTATTCGAGCAATTTATAGCTGGAAATTGTTGATTAATTTGCTATTTTCCCATAGATTGATCACTGGGTTGATTTTGCATCGGACACGTTGACTTCCCAAGATTTTAAAAAGCTTGAAGCTGCATTCGATGAGTTAGATTATCATCTTAACTTGCGAAGCTTCTTCGTCGGGTATAGAGTTTCATTGGCTGATTTTATCATATGGGGGGCTTTAAAGAGTAATTGGGGTTTCAGTTTGTTTGCGATTTTCGGCAAACCGATGGTTTCATGTATTGCCTAAAAGGTAAAGAAATATTTTTACTTAGATTCCCCCGTGTTTAATCGCCTTTTGAAAACTGGGAAAGATGTAGGAACACATCTTATTCGCTGGTATGACCATATCAGTTCATTAGATTTTACACAAAAAGCGATTGTCTGGATTCGGAATCAAAGTGAAAAGATTAAGGTGAAAGGAAATTGCAATATTTTATTTGATGTTTTAGCTTTGATTTTCCTTCCATTTATTATCTTATTGAATTTAAAGACTCGCTCAGATCAACCCAATATGAATATTGGGTTGATAGATGCAGAACAGGGTAAAGTTGTTACGCGTTTCCCACCAGAACCTAGTGGTTATCTTCACATTGGTCACGCAAAAGCCGCCATGTTGAATCAGTATTTCGCCCGAACTTATAATGGAAAACTGATTGTTAGATTTGACGATACGAATCCTGCTAAAGAAAAGGTATTTTGTCATATTTATTTGATTTGGTGACCTGAACGAATCTCAAAAAATTTTCACTCAATTTCTTTAGAGGGAATTTGAAGATTCGATTAGAGAGGACCTTGCCCTTCTTGGTATACATGCAGATATAGTGACATATACGTCAGATCACTTTGACAAACTTTATGAATATGCCTTAGAAATTATTAAAAAAGGATTAGCTTATGTCGACGATACCGATGTGGCTACGGTATTAAAATGATCTCCCATAATAGATTAACAAAATTTTCTTTTAAACTGACTCAAATTTACATTTTTTCTTAGATGCGTGACCAACGCATGAATGGTATTGCCTCAAAATCCCGGGATCAATCTATTGAGGAAAATATAAGGCGATTCAAAGAGATGACAGATGGGACAGAATTTGTATATAAAGATTACCATGCCTAAAAATTTATCAAATAAGTTTCTCAACTCCGTGGTAAACACAATTACTCTTCTTTTGATTAGGGTCTCACTTGTTGTCTACGTGCCAAAATTGACATGCAAAATCCCAACAAGGCTCTTCGTGATCCTGTTATCTATCGGTGCAATATATTAGACCATCATCGTACTGGGTAATTATTACGCTTTATCCAACGCTTACCCCTTAAAAATAACTAATCATATAATATTTTTCCTAGAAACAAATGGAAGCTTTATCCGACATATGATTTTGCGTGTCCGATAGTTGATTCGATTGAGGGTGTCACACACGCTTTAAGAACCAATGAATACCGAGATCGTAATGCTCAATATTATTGGTTTCTTGAAGCATTGGGATTACGAAAAGTCCATATTTGGGATTTCAGGTAGATAAAAATTTCAAAACTAAATGTTAAAATGAAGATTACAAAATTTGAATGTTTTTTTTACAAATCTTGTTCCAGCCGCATCAATTTTGTATACACGCTGCTCTCAAAGCGAAAGCTCCAATGGTTCGTCCAACAAGGTCTTGTTTCTGGATGGGATGATCCACGATTTCCCACGGTTCGCGGTAAATTCTCTGCTACTCTATTTATATAATTATTTTATGATTTAATCTCCTATATAGGATTTCTTCTTTTGATTAGGAATTCTTCGACGGGGTTTGACGGTCGAAGCTTTAAAACAATATATTCTTACTCAAGGTGCTTCACAAAATGATGTGATGCTCGAGTGGGACAAGTTATGGGCTCTCAATAAAAAAATTATTGACCCGGTAGCGCCGAGGCATGTTTCTATAGCAACAGAGAATGTGTAAGAATAGGTTTAAAATTATTTATTTTTATACACGCTTTAGTATTTACCTTTCTCGAAATACCCTATTTTTGATATAGGGTAAAGGCTAATATCATTGGTGGCCCCGAAAACCCTTATGTAAAAGATGTAAATAAACATAAGAAAAATCCAGACCTTGGAACTAAACAAACATCCTATTTCTCACAAATATTCATCGAACAAGAAGATGCTCAAACCTTTGAGATCGATGAAGAGGTAAATAAGTCATATGAATTGAATTTCCAATAATTCCAGGTTGGTTGATGGCAAATTTACACAAATTATCATTTTTCCTAACAAGATCACTTTAATGGACTGGGGTAATGCGATAATTAAATCAATTGATCGATCCCAACAAGATCATAAAGTTATCACCTCTATCGCTTTACAACTTCATCTGGAAGGAGATTTCAAGAAAACTAAAAAAAAGATCACTTGGTTAGCCGATACACTAGATATTTGCAAAGTACTTTTACTCGACTACGACTATTTAATTAACAAAAAAAAATTGGAAGAGGGTGACGAGGTCGAGAATTTTGTCACTAAAACCTCGGAATTTCGCAATCTAGCAATTGCAGATGCGAATGTTAAACAATTAAGAAAAGGTAACTTCAATGCGATTCAGCTTTAACTTTTGATTTTTTATCAAGTATGTTCATGGTTTTTTTATAATCCAGGGGATATTATACAATTTGAACGCCGGGGATATTATATCGTTGATGTAGAAGTTAGCATTGGTCACGATATCCCTTCCTTAATTCGAATTCCAGATGGAAAAGCCAATACCATGGCATCAAAGGCAGAGGAAGAAAATACGGGGAAAAGTACTGCAAGCAAATCGGTAAAGAAGAAAGGAAAAAAGAAGGAAACTAACGAGCCTTCGGATACTCTCCCAGAAGGAGAATCGGATAACAAAACCACGACTGTTCCTACATCCACTGTATCAGTTGATTCGATAGCCACCCAAATCAAAATGTATCATGTTCCTACGATTTATGGTAAGGAATTTTGAATTTTTAGGAAAAAAGTCTTTAATTATATTATATTTTATTTTATTTTATTTTGCATATAGGTGATGAGCAGATTCCAAAGCCTGAAGAAGTCACAAAAATGTATATTGTTTCTAAAATTGAGTGAAAAATTTTACTTTTATATAAATCAATAGATTTAGGAGTGAATACTTTGATCTTTAATCTATTACCTGACAAATTTTCAAAAGCTGTGATTATCTTTACTGATGAATTAAGGCTAAATCAGATTACAATGTTTTTAGGACTCTAAATTTGATTATATCAACTACACCCTAAATATTAAAACCCTTTAATTTTGATTGACTCAGAACACAATAATGTTTTACTGATTTAAGCTTTTCAAGAAACTGTTCACAATTTAAACTAAAAAGTATGGCCTTCGGAAGACCCCCAAATATTACGACATTCACAACGACGCCACCGGAACGTGGAAGTTTTCCATTAGATCATCAAGGTATATTAACACATTAAAATAATGAAGGGTTTACTACCATAATCTTTTCTCCAGTTCACCCATACTCATCATATTTTTAATATAAAAGGTGAATGCAAAGAGTTAGTTAAATCTTACCTTGATTGTCTGAAACAAAATAAATCAAATAATGGTGTATGTCGGAATTTGTCAAAAGCTTACTTACGATGTCGGATGGAAAGGTTTGTTTTTGTGTGGGTTGGATCGGAGGGGAAGAGTTTTGGGGTTCCCTCATCTGATAATCACATCTTGTATTTATATAATTTGTGTAATAATTTTAGGGGCCTAATGGTTAAAGATGAATTTACGAATTTAGGGTTTCAGGAAGAAGATAAAATTGATAAAAAACAGAGTATAAAGGAGGAAAAAAAGTAAAAGGCTCAAAGATTTCGAGAATACTAACAATCAAATAAATTGGAAGAGAAATTTTTTCTTTTGTTTGAAAAAATTATGCTGAAATTGTAGTTAAATTAATTTTATGTTTTAAAATAATATATATATATATAATTTATTTGCTTTTTACACATAATCTGTTATTTAGACAAAATTTAAATTTAAATTCACAAATAAATTATTAATATTTATTTTATTTACTATATAAATTTATATTATAATTATTATAATTATTATATATACAAAATTATTTGATTAAATTCTAAATTTTTTTTTTTGCTTTAAAAGACTACAAACTTTATAAAATTAATAAATAGATTATTATTATTATTATTATTATTACTTAAAAAAAAGTTTTTAAATTATTTATTTTATTAAATTTAAAACCAAATTAGTTAAATTATTAATTAAGTTCAATAATTTAAAAATTTTAATTTAAAATTGTTGTTTTTTTTATAAAAAAATATTTTTAAAATAATAATTTTTTATTTTATTTTAACAGTTTTTTATTTATTTATTTATTTATTTTATTTTAACAATTTTTTATTTTAATATATAGCATAAAAACTTATTAAACTTATTAAATAAATTTTTGATTATTAAGTATAAAAATTTCAAGTTTTGAATTATACATAATATTTTTATTTTTTAGTTCAAATTATTATTTAAAATAGCAGTTAAATCATATTATATGTATGTATATATGTATGTATGTTTAAGCATCAAAAAAATGAAAATATAATTATAAAAGAAAGTATTTATAATAAAAATAAAAAATAAAAAATTCAAGTTGCACAATTTTTCATTTCATTTCATTTGCCACCTGATTATGATTATGATTTATTTATTTATTTTTCAAGATCAAAATCTCACCCCCTTTTTTTTTTTTTTTTTTTTTTTTTTTT
>JAAOMT010000215.1:0-10655 GCA_016748015.1 Geosiphon pyriformis | reverse complement strand
TTTTTTAATATATACATCGTAAAAAAAAATATATATACATCGTAAAAAAAAAATATATATATATTCTCATTTCAAAACTTCTCTCGCCATCGAATTCCTTTCATTTAAATTTAACATAAAAAAAATTTTTTAAAGAAAAATATACTATAAAATAATATTATTATTATTATTGGGAAAACATGTTTCTACAGTCAATATACAATTACGCTCGTCTCAAAAATTATCAATACGAGGTGACTGTCGGGTTGTACATGTTAGAGCCGTGGGAAAAGGCATTGTTCAGTAAGTGAAAATTTTGATTTTTTATAAAATTCTTATGTATTCAAAAGTTTTTCTTTAGTTTCCCAAAGAAAAATAAATTATAAAGATTTTCTAAATAATTTTCATTATTATCCAAAATTACTTTTTACATGATTTTAAAATGAACCAATTTCTACAAAAAACACCACCCATCAAATAAAATACATAACCATTGATTCTGTCTGATGGTCATTCGCGACTTTCCTCAAATAAAAATTTCTCAACAAAGACTCATTACTTATCGTCGGCCTCACTCTACTGATTTATACCATGATCTTTGTTCTGCCCGAGCAATTATCACAAATTGTAGCGCAATTCGCTGATTATACTTTTACTTATTATTAGAATAATGTCAGACCAAAGAATTTTTTAGTGGTAAATGGAGAGAGGAGAGGATGGAAGACATCAATTCATCAAAAATGAATAATCAATTCAAGTGTAATTTTGTAATTACTAATTTTTTCTATGTTAAATAACTTTGAATTTTCTTTTGTACAATACAACTGGTAAATGAGAATTTTCCTAGGGTATTGATCTAATGTATTAAAAAGTATTTTCCAAGTTTACTCATAAAAATTTCAAACATTTTCATTTAACCCTAGCAATACTATGCAACATTTCTTCCTTATTAATAAGATGGCATGTTTTTTCAATGAGTCCCAATAAAGAATTAATATTATTGGACCAATCATTCAAAACTTGGTTCGCATCTTTTGGTGCTGCAAAAGACACAATTCCGGCAGGTCGATCTATCTTTGCATAAATAGTTTTGGAGACTACAAGTTTTGATAGAAAATCTTCGGTATCCTAATTAAAAATATTGGAATCCAATAGAAATATTTTCATAATCAATTTGATATGAAATCGAAATAAATAAAGAAAATTATGTATATATGTATATATATATATATATTTTTACCTGATGATTAAGGTCAAGTAATTCGGTCAATCTTTTGGTGCGTACACGTGTGTAATATTTGGCAACTACCCGAATATTCTATTGATAGAATTTCGAATTGAGAAATGAAATTTTCAAAATACAAAACTCTCCTTAATAATTACTTACGTGTTCAATTACACGTTTATGCAACTCTTGCCAACGTTTCTCGCCAGCCTCATCGTTAGCCGTAAATACTGGAGTTTGTCTCAAGGCTGTCCCATATAATTCTTGAATACGAGGCCATCGCATCAATTCGGGTGTTATGAAACATTTAGCGAGTTCACTATTAAAAGGAAATGGTGGTTCAATTGGGGTAAAATAAAATAAAAATTTGAATGAATCAAAAGGTGAAGATGATAAGAAACCTTTTTACTTACTAATGTAATGGTAATTTGATGAGATTAGGATCTTCAAAAATATGATTTAGCAAATCATGTTGTTCATTGTCGTATGGTGAGAGAACAATGAAGTAGATGACGTTCTGAAGAACCTATAAAGGAGTAGAGGAATTAAAATTTGATTATGTAAAAGAAAATTTTATTGATTCAAGATCAGATTAGATGAAAAAAAAAAAAAAAAAAAAAAAAAAAAAAAAAAAAAAAAAAAGGTAGGTCATATTTATAATACTACTACCACAACCTACATCTCTCCATTTAGCTTCAACCTCTTTTATAGAAGGAGTATCATACACATGGCGATAATATTTGCAAACGTTCAAGTATTGTTCTTCATGCAAGGCGTGTTGAATCATTAATTCATAATAGCGAAGTTTGAGATCCTATTAAAAAAATAAAATAGATTATATCTTGAATTTTACTCCCAATATATATATATATAACTATAGTAAAATTCATCGAATTGGATATAATGATAGACATAAATACCTGTTGGTCCGAATCAGAGAAAAATTTAGTGTTAATTTTTCTGCTGATAATTTGAGTTCTTGTATAATCATTTTTCGCCAGGGTAAGACGCATCTGTTCTAAAATGAAATCAGTTTTTTCTCGCTTCTCCATCGAACCAAAAGTTTCAACCTATAATATATAATAATATGACAAAATAATCAATGAAATTTGAATAAAAATTGGTATCGAAATTTGGGGACTAATTTGTAGATACCTGTAGTTCTTGCAAGATATCTGCGGCCTCATTGATTTTTCCTTCATCCTCTCGGATTTTTGACAACATACGCGTTAAACGAGCGCGTTCAACCTCGACATAGATCTAATTCGTGGAGAAATACAAATAAGCCTTGGGATAAAAAATTTTAGAGTAATTGATAAGAAATAATTAATACCTTTCCTTCGGTCACTGTTCTCAATGTATCAATTAAATCTAGTTTTGTCTTCAAGTCCGGTGTATGATCAAGGTATGTCATGGTCTCTTGAACCATTTTTGTAATAGCCTACATAAGATCCCAGTGATTTTAATATTTAAGGCCATTGATAATGCAGCTAGAGATCAGAAACTCAATAATATATCTGACTTGTTTTATCTGGCCATGCTTTTTGGAGAGAAGGATCACGTATTCATTCAACAATTTCCAATCCCCAGCATTATGACATAATTTTACGATATGACTGAGTACTCTGGTGGTAGAAGTTAAGTCTCCCGCCTAGAATAATAATAAAATAGCGATAAAGTTTTTATTATTATAAGTATACTCTCAAGTATTATAATACAAATTTTTCAGATAAATTGTAAAGTGACCTGACGTGTCTGCTTCTCAAGTACTAAAAGTTGTTCTAAGGCTTGTTTCAGACGCCCTTGCTAATGGTCCAAATATAAATCACTTGATTAATTATTATTAATTACTAGTAAAGTTAATAAATTAAATATTTTTAGAGATAGGGAACCTCGGCCAAAGCCTCTGTTTCGGGAATTTGTAAGTCGACTATAGAAGTAAAATCCTCAGGTTTTCCGTCTGCCATTCTTGTAGGTGTAAAAGATTCAAGCAAAAAAAATTAAACTTTATAAAACTGATTGTATGATCCACTATTCAAATCACATGAGCGTGACGTTAAAAAACAGAGATAGTAAATATGGTAGATTCAATAATTTATCGAAAAGAAAAATTTTGGCTTTTATTCATATTCAAAAATGAATAGAAATAAAAATATGAAAAATAATGATAAAACAAGTAGTTTATTAAATTATATATTATAATATGAATATTACTTGTTTGTTTTATATTTTATATATATATAAAATTAATTTTATGTCTATTTAAATTGGATTAATTTTTTAATAATAATAAGTTCAAAACATACAAAATTATTAAATTAACAAAAAATTATGAAATTAAATTTATAAATCTGTTTATATAAAAGCAATTTTAAGTAAATATCCAATACACATAATTAAGATTAAACAACAAGGAATTTAGTAAATTGTTTTTTTATTTTTTATTTTTTATTTTTTATTTTTTAAATGTAAAATTATAATAATAATAAAACTTTATTTTTGTAATAATAATTAAATAAAAATTATGATATGAAATTGTTTTTTAAAAGATTCAAAATAAAGGTTAAATAATTAATGTATATGAAATATTTATATATAATCACAATTAATTAATTAATTAAAGATCAATTATTTGAATTGATCACGTTTTTATATATATTTTTTTTTTAATAAATTTTTTTAATAAATTTTTGAAAATCTCGAAAATCTTTGTTAAACCGTCTGTTAAAAAACATCAAGTTTCAAAAAGAATTTTCTAGTAATTCTCAATTCTTTGACTAATTTAGAGAAGGGTTCAAAAGTTGTTGTCAGTATTATCAATTATTATTATTATTATTATTATGATTATTATTATTATCAGTATTATCAATTATTATTATTATTATTATTATTATTATTATTATTATTATTATTATTATTATTATTATCAGTATTATCAATTATTATTATTATCAGTATTATCAATTATTATTGTCAGTATCATCATTTATTGTTGATAATATATATAAAAAATATACAAAATAAATGATTATAATTAAATTATTCTTATTCTCAAAAATAAATTCATTTGTTTTTTCATTTCAAAAACCTTTAAATAAATAAATAAATAAATTTTTATACATAAATATATAAAATTCCCCCTCCCTCTCTCCCCCCAAATTTTCCATTCTTATTAAAAATAAAAAAATCGGAGATATTTTTTTTTGGCCGATCGATTCAATACTTTGAAAAATAATTATGTAATCATTATAAATATTGAATTTCGGTTATTTGCTGAATTTTTTAGAATCTTTTTTTTTACCTTTTTCGGTAAATTCAATTACACAAATTTAGCCTCCACCGCCTTTTAGGATACATTGTATAGGATATAAAGCATTATGAGGTAATTATTCCCGAGAATTTTTTTTATTTTTTATTTTTTATTTTTTATTTCAATTTCTCGTGTAATACAAAAACTTTTTCTTTAAAGTTTACACTACGTTAAAAAAAAAGGTTACAGATCTGATCGTTAAATTGTCCGAGCTTTGCAATTTTTAAATTAAATTCAAGTTCAAAAGGAATCCTAATGAAATATTAAAATCTCTCTCTTTTTGTGGAGATATATATTACACACAAATAACAAATTAACAAATTTTAATACTTTACTTTATAAAGTAATAAAAGAAAAAATCTTTTCTAGTTAAAATAAAAAGTGTAACAACAAGGATGTTAAACAGTAACTCGAAGCTTGCTTATCCATTGATTATCGTTTCACCTTCTCGTCTTTGGAACAATCTTTTGCAAAAATATTTACAAACTGTTAAAAGATAATTATTTTCAACTTTAACAGACTCTCTCTTCCTATTATCCAATAATCTTTTATAAACTAGACGGTAATTCCGCGAATTTTTTCTAATTTTTTTTTTAATAGAATTTATTTTATCTCCTTTTCAAAATTTTTACCAACCCCAAATTATAAATTAAGAAAGTATTATACTATGAACAATACAGAAGAAAAGTTGAGCGAATCAGCTAAACAACAGCTTCAAGCGGACTCCGCAACTACAACTCTAGTTACGGCTATTGTGTTTAACGGTGCTCTTACTTTGGGTCTCCTCGTCGTCTTTTGTTTTGTACGCAGGTGGAATCGTAAAGTTTATGAACCAAAGACTTACTTGGTTTCGGAGAGGTAGGTAAAATAACCTTATAAAAGAGTTAGGACAACCCCCCCCCCCCCCACATTCTTTTTTTTATAACAACAACAACAACACCTAATGTTTTTTCGCAACATTGGGTTTTGTTTGGAAATTAATTTATCAAATCTTTACTTGATTCATAAATCTCTCTCTCTCTCTCTCTCTCTCTCTCTCTCTCTCTCTCTCTCTCTCTCTCTCTCTCTCTCTCTCTCTCTCTCTTATTGCAGCAAGAGATCTCCAAGACCACCAACTTCTTTACTAGGATGGCTAAATGTTTTACAAACAACTGATGATGATATAATTGCTCATTCGGGTCTGGATGCCTACATGTTTCTTCGATTCTTTCGACAATTCGCCAAATTATTCACCTTTTTCACCATTCTCGGTTGTGGCATTTTGTTACCAATAAACGCCATCAATCAAGGCACTTTGAATGGTATTGATAAATGGACCATAGGTAACGTGGTCGATAAACAACGTCTCTGGGCTCATGTGGGTCTGGCTTACATATTTGTTGGTAAGTGAATGAGTGAATGAGTGAATGAGTGGAGTGAGTGAGTGAATGAGTGGAGTGAGTGAGTGGAGTGAGTGAGTGAGTAAGTAAATGAGTGAGTAAATGAGTGACTTAATGAATGAATGAATGAATGAGTTAAAAAAAGTCTAAATTTCTGATTTCCCTGATTGCTTGTCCATCACCCTAAAACCTTTTCTAACTCGACTCTCTATTTATTGTAGCTGCCACTGTCTACTTATTATACAAAGAACATAAAGAATTCATTCGACTGCGACAAGAATATTTCACGCGTCCTCAAAATCGTAAATCCGCAAAAGCTACTACTGTTCTAGTGATGGGAATACCTTACGAATTGTATGATGAGGAAGCTTTAAAAAATTTATTTAGTATATTTGGCAAAGTGAAAAAAATTTGGCTGAACAGGTAGGCATTTTACACCAAAGAATTATTAATCTCATTTTTTCCAAACCATTCTTTGATATATCCATTTTTTTCCCAGCGACCCCAAACATCTTCCCAAACTCAACCATGAGCGAGAACAACTAGTGAATAAATTTGAAGGTGCTGCTACAAATTTGATAATAAACTACGCCAAACACATAAAGAAAAATGGTTCGGATCTCGAGAAAAATGGTCAGGTCCCCAAAAATTTCCGTTTACAACATCGAGACTCTCCTATTCCACTGATGGGTCGAAAGGTAGATTCGCTGGAAGCTTACCGCCTCGGCATTCACAAACTCAACCAAATAATTTCTAAAGATCAACAAGATCTGAACAAACGGAAACCGATGAGATCTGCTTTCATTCAATTCACGACTCAAACTAGCGCTCAATTAGCTAGCACAGTCACGATTCCACATACCATTGAAGTAGCCCCAAATGATGTGATTTGGGAAAATTTGAATAGGAAGCTCCTTGAGCGGATGATACGAAAGACTATCAGTTTCGCTACGGTGTCTGCTTTAATCTTGCTTTGGGCCATACCTGGTACGTTTGTCTGATACCAACATTCAACATTTATAGGTTTTGGCCATTTATTGATCTAGTTTCTCTTTGATCAGTCACCTTTGTCGCCACGATATCAAAGTTGGACAATTTGAAGGAAAAAATTGGGTAAGAAATGACCAATATCTTTCTTACTTATCTACGTCCCCCCCCTCCCTCTCCCTCTCCCTCTCCCTCTTCCCCCTCCCCGTATCAGCCAAAAGTAATGAATTTTGATTGGTTTTCCGGTTTTCACAGTTTCGTGAAAACAATCGTAGATGCGTTGCCAAAAGTTATTGTAGGAATAATTCAGGTTAGTGGAACAGATAATAAATATGAGAATTTCTCAAAATTAACTAATCTGACCTTCACTTGTAAGGAAAAATTTGGTTTAATCATCAAATTCTGATCGCTATTTTTGTCTCCATTTCTTAGGGTGTGTTACCTGCTATCGCACTGGCTGTTTTAGTGATGGTGTTGCCCATATTCCTAAGATGTATGTATTAGAGATCATTTATTTCAATATTAAACGAAATCTCTTGAACTTTACTCTAACCTTTCTATTTTCAAATATCAAAAGTTTTATCAAAGTTTGAAGGTGAGAGAATTTCAATTTAGTTATCCTCTTATATACAACGCCTATGATATCTTTGGTTTGTGCATAGATTAACCTGAGCATTACAATTTACATTATTGAATCATAGGAATTGTTAGCTACAGCCATGTTGCTATTAGTGTAATGAATAAATATTTCTTCTTTCTGGTAAGAATTATTTTTCCATCAAAATATATTTGAAGCGTTCGGTCAACATAATCTTATCTCTCTCTCTCTCTCTCTCTCTCTCTCTCTCTCTCTCTCTCTCTCATATTTAATCGAATTATAAAGGTGGTAAATGTTCTTCTGGTCACTACTTTTGCCAATGGAATTTTCTCCGCCATCGCTGAACTTACTCGTAGTAGGTTTTTGACCATTCTAGTCATTTTCCTAAACATCCAATTGATTAGGGGTTTATTTAATTTTCTAATTTTGATTTCTATCCTCATTTTACGAAAAGCTCCTTCCAAAGCTCTTGATATCCTTGCAGGTATCTTAATTCAAAAGATTGCATTTTATTCGTTCAAATAATGCGCATATAAAATTTTAAGCCACACTTCCTCGCTCAAAATAAAACAGAAAACCTACCGTTAGCAGCAACTTTCTTCATCACCTACGTTTTGCTTACTTTCTCCAAGGCCGCATTGGAATTATGTCAAGTGGGCCCATTAATCGTAAACTACGTACTTAAACTTTTTGTGGCAAAAACCCCACGACAAATTTGGATTTTAGAGAAGAAAATGTCGGCAATGGATTGGGGTAATTAACTAATCATATCATATCAAAGTTTTCACCCAATTTTGCAATCCCATTTAATCAATCTCCTTGGTAATTTTTAGGAACTGCATTCCCACCTCATACATTAATCGCTTGTATCGGTGTTATATATTCGACGGTTGCCCCATTGATCCTACCATTTGTCGCCTTTCATTTTATCCTCTACTATATTGCCTACATGTACAACTTCCTCTACGTATTTGATCAACCTGGTGATACTGGTGGATTACCTTTTAAAAAGGCCGTGTACCAAATTTATACAGGATTGTTTATTTTCGAATTGACGATGACCGGTTTGATGTTTCTGAAAAAGGCATTTTTCCAAGGTACTACTGACATCTGTTAAATCTTTTAATCTGAAAGGGTATTCCGATTATTTTCACAAGTCTAATATCTAATCGTTCATCATTGTTTAGGCGTCGTGAGTATTGTTCTACTGGTGTTAACAATCATCCTGATGAACGCGACTCGATCTCTATTTCAGCACAACCCCTCCGTCGAATTCCTACCCGTGGATCTGGCCGGTGTAGTGGATCGAAAGAAACGGGTACTAGTTGGGGAAAGTGAGTCAAGGGAAAGTCTGATCGCTGAAAAGGATGAACCAGCTGCCGAGCAGCCGCTCGAATTTTCCTCCCAACCACCTGCCGAAGATTTGGATCAAGATGCATTCACTCATCCTGCATTCCTCGCCAAACAACCGATTATCTGGTTACCACAAGATCAAGCTGGAATCGCTCAAGCCGAAGTTGAAGCGTGCCAGAAAGATGAAGTGCTGGCCTCTACTGCGGGTGCTTCCCTTGATCCTAATACTTTAAAAGTGATTGTCGATGGGCGAGGTTTCCCAGAAGACCGAGAGTAATGAAGTAAATCGAGTTTGTTAACTAGGATGGGATTTTATAAAGTTATTACTTGGGTAAAGTGAACTGGGGTCTGAAATTTAAGATCAAACGGGGAGTCTTAATCTAATATGACTGTGAGAGGGGGTTAATTATCAGGGAACTATTATTTTTTATAACATCAATAGCACAATTATTGTAATTGTACAACAACGATATCATCATTAGCATCAGCACTATCATCAGCATCATCATCAGCATCAACAAGATTTTGAATTTCAATAAGTCTTGCTTCAATTTGACTATTAAAGTGGGGAGACTATGTCTCTTTTATTCGATTTTTCAATTTCAATTTATCGAGTTTATTTTAACTTGTTTTATATTATATTACTGTTATAGTAAAAAAAAATTTTACATTAAACTTTTGACTGGAAGTCAATTTATAAATTTATTATGAGGGTGTTGCAACAAAATCATACAAAGTAATCAAATGAATTTGGCAAGTTCTTTCTCCAACGGAAATTCTGAGTTTAAAATTTAATTAATAGATTTAATAAGAATAACTTTTTATTCAGAAAAAGCTTTTCTTTGACAAACAAAAAGTTTTCCATATAAATTTAACTCTTTTGAATTTATACTATTTTATTTATTTCTTAATGAAAAAGCAAAAAGATAATAAAATACAAAGTTTCTATTTTTTAAAAATAAGTTGTAATTTGCCAAAATGGTAAAAATTTTTTGTGAAAACAATATATTTTTTTTAATAAATAAAACTTAAATTAAAAAATATTTAAATAAAAAATTCAGAATTACTAACTATAATCAATTTTAACTGATTGGTTAATTTATAAAATTCAATAAAACAGAAATAATAATTATTATAATTTTAATTTTAAGAATAAAAATATAAAAAATAATTATTAAAATATCTTATAACAAAATTAAACAAAGTAAATATCAAATAATTGTGAGTTTAATAATTAAAAAATGCTATTTTACTTGTATTTTGGCAAATTTTTTTATTAATATCTAGTATAATATTACTGTTATTTTATTTATAATCAAAATAACTGGTATTAATCATAAAGATAATATTTTTTATCTTAAATTTTAATATAATATAAAATTTTTTGACAATATATTTGCTTTTATAATGTTTAAAATTTTGTTATTAATAGGTTATACTTTATTTAATAATTATTATTTTTGTAATTTATATTTAAAAAATAAATTAACAATTAATTTTTAATTTTTTAATATTTTACTTGTTTTAAAAATAAATTTATTAGTAAAATTATAATAAATATTTTTATTTTTTATTTTCTATATTAATTTTTTAACCAATTTTTTTTAAGTTTTTTGATTAATAATAATAATATTATTAAGTAAATAAATCTTAGTAAATATATTTATAATTTTTATATTAATATATAATTAAATCTATTTTGATTTTTTTGATAATTATTTTAATCTGTTTAAAAAACTGTTATAATTTGTTTAATATTTTCTTTTATATAATAATATTAATTATTTTTTAATTTATTCTAATATTGTTTTAATATTTTTTATA
>JAAOMT010000205.1:1510-53168 GCA_016748015.1 Geosiphon pyriformis | reverse complement strand
CAAAGAGATTGGACATATTTGGGCTGATAGTTCTCCAGTCTTGTCTTGAATATTAGTCATTAGTAACCTTTTTATTACAAAATTAAGGAGCAGATATAGCAATGAGTAAAAGTTCAGGTGTAATTGTTAATAGAAAGACTACAACTTGTAAAATTTCTCCACCTTTTTCAAATATTGTTAAGTTAGAAGTGACTTTGAAAAATCTGTCTGATTTGATAAATGACTTAATGACCAAAATAGACAAATTTGAATTAAAACCTAATGCCTTTTCTTATTAATGACTATTTTGATTTGAAAAATTGTCACATGTAATATTAAAGGCATGAACAATTCTGCTAAGCAAGAAGATATTATTTATTGGCATAAAGAAATAAACAATTTGGTTTTTATTGTTACTAAAATGAAGCTAAAAAAAAAAGTTTGTTTGTGGATCATTAAAAAATTTGATGAAGTTCATGTATTTATCTCTGGTTTGGATTCTTGTTACTTAGATTTTGGTATTACTATTGTAATGAATATTGTATTGACATAACATGTATACAAAATTTCTGAGATTGCTGGTCAGCTGTTGTCTATTAAGCTTCTCTTCAAAAATAAGTTTTCTGTTTCAATCTTAGAATTGTATGTTGGTACTGTTCTAACAACATACTTTGCTTAACCCAATTAGATAAATTTAATGATTATAAAGACTGTAAACAAATCTTTTTTTGTGATTATGAGTGGTAACTTCAATAAGAATAGTTCTTATAAATGTGTTAAAAAGTATCTTGATTTGGGGCTGATTAATTCTCTGTTAAGAAGTTTGATTACAAGCAATCCAACTTGAAAAAATTCAAGAATCATTAAAAAAACAATTGATTACATATTTGTTTCTTCAAATCTAATTAATTCTGTGATAAGTTGTAATATTCTGAATATTAGTGACTATTTTAATACCAATTACCAAGTAGTGTTCATATTAGTAAGTTTGTGAACTTTTAAATGTATATTTAAATTTCCTTTATAAACAAGCAAATAGAGACCATTAGAAGTTTGATTTTAAAAATACTAATAATGCCAAATAGACCAAATTCGAGAAAGCTATGATGACCAATATAGCTATAGTTTCAGATGCATTTGTTACACATAAGAGATTCTTGAATCTGGATGCTATGTGGGATGTTGTTTGCAAAGTTATGTGTCTGTCAGCTAATGGAGTGTTTAAAAAAAAGTGATTCAAAAACTTTAATAATGTTTTTACTAAGAAATTATTAAAATATTACAAACTGGAAGTTTTGGTTACTAAGATTCTCAAGTTTTTTTATATGGAGCTCAATATTGAGTTTGCATCATTAATGTGCTGTTGGACATCTATGGATGGTGAAAAAACCTCCAAAATTGGAGTTTTGCTGAATTTTGATACTAACTTTAATTGTATTAAGTCTGCTCTTTCTGGTGCAAGAAAATTATACTGAGTCTCTAAACTTGTTAAATTTCTGAAAGCTAAAGAATCAAAAATCAGATTGGCTATTAACAAGCATATAAAAAGTTTCACTATTAATAAAAGTTACACAATCAGAAATGTATTAGAATGCCCTTTTTGAAAAATGGTCTTGGATTATTTGGTGATAAATAATGAACTGGTTCTGAATTCTAATAAAGTTAAAATTAAGATTAATACAATAATAAAGAATTGGACAAGAAAATAACTAGTTATGAATAGAATTTCTGATTAATAGAGTAGTTAGTATTTGCTACTGTCTTATGTTAATAATACTGCTTTCTTTAATGTTATAAACACTATTTTTGATGAATTGCTATAAGTAATCAAGGAATTACTTGATGATAAAACTGCTAATTTGTTTGGTATTGTCAATAAACTCCAAAAATAATGTAATAATTCTGTTCTTATGATGTTCTTGGATCTTTTAAATTTATGTTTAGTGTGTAAATCAGTACTTTGTCCTTGGAAAAAAGCTTAGGTATTAATAATTTCTAAGTCTTATAAATGGGAGCAAGTTTTAATTAATACCAGACCAATTGCTTTGATTGAGACTGTTCAGAAAATTTTTTTGTATTGAAGAGTACTTTTACTTAGTCTTCTATTTTTGTGGTAGACTTAGTAATTGAAAATGTTTTGAAAAAAAGTTGTGAACTTTGGCTGGTTTTGTAAGATATGAAAAAAGCCTATAATTTTGTAAACTGGCACTACTTGAGGAACAGTTTGAATTAAATTAAAATGTGCAAGCATTTCATTAAATTTTTTGGAAGTATTTACAATAATAGAGTAAACTAGATTATAATAGACTTTGGGCTTACTAATAATTATTGTGTTTATGATAGTTTAGATTAGGATAAGATTTTTTTTTCTTTGCTCTGGAAGATCTTTTATGATTTTTTGTTATATGAGGTTAAAAAACATAAAGACTTGTGTGGTTATCACATTGACACTAAGTTTGTTGCCAAAACAGACAGAATAGAGGCCCAAAATAGATTGACCTCATTTTTGGCTGCTGGTGTATTTGTTGATAACACAATTTGAATGGAAAATAGTCAGGCTGCAACTTAATATATACTGGACATTGTAAATAAATTCTTTAGTATTAATGATATTTCAATTAATAATAAAAAGACAATAGTCATTTCTATTAACCAAAAGGTCAAAAATATTTTATTGTTAATTAGTGATTAACCAATCTTAATTGTACAAAAAGACAAGTCTCATAGATATCTTGGTATCTTTTTGTTTTCTAAAAGTTTGTTTAAGCCTAGTTTAATTAAAACTCATTTAGATGTTAAGTTCTTTACTAATATGGTTTTAAAAAAAATTATTTTTGATAAGCAGTATTATTAAATAAAAGCTATAGATTATATAACTTCTTAACAACAACAATAGTTTTTACCTAGAACACTTATTACTATAATTATGCTATTAATTATAATATATTATGAATGTATAGACTATTTTAGTAAGTAGAAAAGCAAAAAAAAGTATGTGATAAAGTTATTAAAAGCAAAAGAAAGTATTGTTATTATTATTTGTTTTTGGGCAAAAATCAGTCTTAGATATTTTAAAGGAAAAAAAGAAGTCACATTTCTTTATATATATTAAAAGTACAACCAATAATGAGAATGAAACCAAACTACTCTAATAAATATATAACCAGAATTTTTTCAATTAGTTATTAAAAGAGTGTAGTATTCAAATGCCCAGTTTTGAAAGTAAAATTATAAAAATTTATCAAGGAATTGTAAAAATAAAACATAACTAAAATAAATTTTGATAAGACTTTTTATTGTTAAAATCACTCTTTAACAATATGATATTTTATTACTTATTTTTATATTTAACAACTTGTTTGGTAAAACAAGACTTAATGTGAAATGATTATAACACATGATTTGAAAGATTGAAAGTAATAAAAAACTTAAAATAATGATAACAAGTAGATAAAAGCTTAAAAACAATGTAATTTCAATGGTAATAAAAAATATGAGAAGACATACTTGAAATTATAATAACAAGTATTTAGAGCATAAAAAAAAGAAAAGAAAGAGTGAGATATAAAAAAGAAAACTAACTGCTTATTATAAAACTATAGCAAAAAGTTGGCTCAATATTGAACTGATATTTTCCTGAGCTGACAGAGAAGCTGTATATATAGTTAAATTATATCAGATCTACATACTATATTAGGACTATTTAAAATATATTAATTATTTATATATATTAAATTAATCAATTCATGATGAACTTGTTTAGTCTGTTGTTTATTCAGAAGCTAGTAATTTAGATAATCAGATTTAGATAACTGGATCTAAAACATTAATTGTAAATCAATGATATCAATTATAATTATAATCAACATAATCAGAAATAGATCAATTGATTATATTTCTTAATAATTACTTTTAACTATTGATTGCAAATTCAGAATATTGGATTGTTTTAATAAGAGCATATAAGAATTTTAGAGCATAATAAAGCCTATTGTTATCAGATTACATACATTAATTATTTATTTCTATTGGTGTTTTTTAGTTTGTCAAGATTTCTTTGTATTCAACTTAGTTAAACTGTTAAATTGTGTCATATATTTTTGTTGTAATTGAACTGATTATTGATCATTTATTTTCAGATTGCTGACTAATTTTGTTGATTAAGTGTAATAATATAGGCATTTTTTACATGATTTTAATGTTAATTTCCATTGTATGTGTTGTAATTTTTGCATTGAAAAACATGAAAATCTTCTAGTAAATATTTTTTCTATCTTTAAAAAATAAGCTTCTGCAAATTGTTAAATTTTTTTTCTTTTTTAAGGAAAGTCAAAGTCCTCTGAAATATCTAAAAATCATTAAAATGTTTATAGTTGTCTTTATACTAATAACAAAAGACATTATATACTACTAGGTAAAAGCTATAGATTATATAACTTCTTAATAACAACAATAATTTTTACCTGGAATATTTATTATCATAATTATGCTATTAACTATAGCATATTATGAGAATATAAACTATTTTAGTGAGTGAAAAAGCAAAAAAAGATACATGATAAAGTTATTAAAAATGAAAAAAAGTATTGTTATTATTATTTGTTTTTGGATAAAAACCAGTCTTAGGTATTTTAAAGAGAAAAAAGAAGTCATATTTCTTTATATGTATTAAAAGTACAACCAAACTACTTTAATGAATATATAACCAGAATTTTTTTAATTAGTTGTTAAAAGGGTGTGGTGTTGAAATACTCAGTTTTAAAAGCAAAGTTATAGGAATTTATCAAGAAATTGTAAAAGTAAAACATAACTGAAATAAATTTCAATAAGGCTTTTTATTATTGAAACTACTCTTTAACAATGTAATATTTTATTACTTATTTTTATATTTAACAATTTGTTTGGTAAAATAAGACTTAATGTGAAATAATGATAACACATAATTTGAAAGATCAAAAGTAATAAAAAACTTAAAATGATAATAACAAGTAAATAAGAGCTTAGAAACAATGTAATTTTAAATAGTAATATGAAATATGAGAAAACATACTTGAAATTGTGATAACAAGTATTTAGAGCATAGAAAAAAAAAAATAAGATATAGAAAAAAAGACTAACTGCTTATTATAAAACTATAGTGAAGAGTTGGCTTAATATTAAATTGATACTTTTCTAAGCTGACAAAGAGGCTATATATATAGCTAAATTATATCAGATCTACATATTATATTAGGATTATTTAAAATACATCAATTATTTATATACATTAAATTAATTAATTTATAATGAGCTTACTCAGTCTGTTGTTTATTCAGAAGCTAGTAATTTAGATGATTAGATTTAGATGGCTGGATCTAGAACATTGATTGTAAATTAATAATATCAATTGTAATTATAATCAACATAATCAAAAGTAAATCAATTGATTATATTTTTTGGTAACTACTTTTAAATATTAATTGCAGATTCAAAATGTTAAATTGTTCTAATAAGAGTGTATGAAAATTTTGGAACATAACAAAGCTTGTTGTTATTAGATTACATGTGTTAATTATTCATTTCTATTGGTGTTTCTTAGTTTGCCAAGATTTTTTTGTATTCAACTTAGTTAAACTGTTGGATTGTGTCATATTTTTTTGTTGTAATTAAACTAACTGCTGATCATTTATTTTCAGATTGCTGGCTGATTTTGTTAATTAAATGTGATAATATAGATCTTTTTTACATGATTTTAATATTAATTTCCATTGTATGTGTTGTAATTTTTGCATTGAAAAACATAAAAATCTTTTAATAATAGCAGTTTTTTTATTTGGTCTTGGCAGTACTGCATTCTATTATTGAATATAAGATTCAGTTTAATTTTGTCTCTAAGAGCATATATAGTAAATAGGATATAATAGTCAAAAAAAGTTTGAGAATAAAGACTGATTTGCCTAGAAATTTTTCCAATAAGACTTTTCATTATTCATTTTTATATGGTCTGAAGTCTTTTAAGCAAGTACAGACAGAAAATAAGACTATCTCTATATTGTGTTTTTCAAATACCATTGAAGTTTTTAGTCATCTGTTTACTCATAAGTTCTTGGATTTACAAGTTTTAAGTTGGTCTTCTGTGTATTTTTTACAAGTTTTTGCCAGACTAAGAATCAGTCCAGTTAACAATTTTCTGGCTAATGTAGTTAAAATATTTTTAGACTATGATATGTTTCTTGACAATAATTTTTTTTTTGTCTTTCAATTTTCAGGTGGTATTTCTATGTCTTCAATTTTGAAAGACTCAATATTCTATAATGTTTCTAAGTTACTTAAAAAGTTTGACATTGCTTTTGCTAACCAATTATATAATAAAAAAAAGTTCATATTTAATTGAAAAAGTTTTTATTATTGAAAACAGCTTGATCTTAAGAGCCTAGTTTCTGTTTGGTTTAAGTTAACTTGTAATTACTTGGCCAAGTTTTTTTTTATCTTGTTGTTCAATCTCCTGATAGCAGTTTATAATTTTCAGATGGTTTTGGTTCTGTGAATTTTTCTGTACTGCAGTGCTTTTTTTCTGATGCTAATTTGGATGTTATTAATGTTTATATAGATGAGTTTTTGAAAAACTTGGGTATATGCAAAATAAAGTGTGGTGTAACTGTATTTTTTTTGACCTAGATCTTAATATTGGTGCCAAAGTTAAAGGTTTGGTTTCTTTTACAATAACAAAATTGCAGACAATAGCTTTGATCTTAAAGTGTATTCCAGTTTTTAGCTCTGTTGAAATATACTTGGATAGTTAGATGACTTTAGATATATATGCTGCTGAATTAATTATAGCCATATCTGACTTTTGTAATCACTGTTGGCTTAAAAGACATAATATTACTAATTCTATTAGACATAAAAGACTCTATATCTTCTGAGTTAAAGTTAAGAGTTACTTGAGTGTCTTAAGTAATAATTAAGCTAACATACTGGCCAACTTGGCTTCACATTCCAATTTAAGATTTTCTGTTCCTGTTGAGAAGAAGTTTATTAAGACTGGTAGAATACTAGTGTCTGAAAACATTTATCATTTTATTTGTAATGTTTTTAAGGCAGTTTAGCATGCTCAATAGGAGATTGGATCTAGTTTTAACATTATTAGTAAAGATATAATTAGGAATATAGATTGGTTTTGAGCATTTTTGGTTTGGTATCCTGACTTGCATATGATGTCTGAGTTTACAAATAAGTCTATTATAAATTTGTACTTATACTTTATAAAGGCTTTGCATTATCAATTGTCTGTTGCTATTAGGAAGCATTTATATGATAAGAGATACTTTAGTATGTTGTGTCTATTTTGTGGAAAAGTGAAACTTTCTAATCACTTCTTTATTTGTTCAATAGATTTTGCCATTTACAAAAGAACTGCTTAATTTATACTTGATTTGGTAGAATTCCAGATTGGATCTAAATTTGCCATCATCATGTATTTTGCAATTCTTTTTTCTGTGTTCTTCCAATAATACTATGTATACTGCCTTGTGTAAAGATTTTATGTTTAAAGATTGGTATTTAGAAACTGTTTCTGTTTTTGGTTGTGCTAAGTTGGCTTGTAAAGAAGTTGTCAATCTGATATAAGGTTTGAATATAAGTTATTAGATTAAGATATGATTGATAAAAGCTAAACATAGAGTAATTATAAAGAAAGATATATAATTGCTAGTAATGAGTTTGTGTTTTTAAAAATTTACAGTTCTTTATCTCTGTTTTCTGATGATGTGATAAGGTTGCTTAGGATTATGGACGCACATGATATTAGCTTTGGTTTTTGTAGATTCTATTATTTTTTTCTAATATAGATAGTGTGATTACCATTAAAATAGATTTATAATGTTGTTCTAATTGGCCTAAGTGGCTAGTTGTGTGTAGAAAAAGCATGATTTGTGTTTAGCTTAGATTACTTAATTTGATGTATTGTACTAGGTAGTATTTAGGCCTTATTTATTAAATAAATAAATAAAAAATATTATTAATTATGTAATTATATTTAATTTAATATTTTTTAAAAAATTAGAATATTTTTTTTATTTTATATTTGTAAAAATCTAAAGCTGTTTAATTATTTAAGTATATATTAATAATATTAAATTTAAATATATAATTTAAAATTAAATAATAATATAAAGCTTAATTAAAATAAATAACAATATATTAAAATTAATATTTAAATTTTAATTTTAAAAAAAATATAATAGCTTTATTAATTATATTAAAACAACCAAAATTTTTTAATATTATTAAATTATTTATATTAATTAATTAACAAAAAACTTGTTAACAATTATTTTTATTTATAATTAAGAAATTTTAATATATTGTTTTTTAATATTGTTATTATAATTTGGCCTAATTTTGTTAAAACAATATTATTTATAAAATATATTTAAAAAAATATTGTAAATTAATATTTAAATTTAAGTTGTTTATATAATTATTATTTAGTTTTAATTATAAAAAAGTTTTAAATATATAAAAAAAAAACATTCAAATAATATTATAATTAAGTTCTTAAAAATTTTTTTTCTTGTTGATCCCCTAACCACAACAAGAGTTTTTGTACTACTAAAGTTATAGCTTTTCCTTTTTTCTTCTTTTTTGTTACCTTTAGTTATTTCTTTTAACATACCTAATTTTGTTATGATAGATCCAGTGGGCTTTTTTGTTGATGGTTCTGGTTCTGGCTTAGCTGAGTTGGGATCTCAGGCTGTTGTTAAAAAGAAAGTGTGCATTAAGAGTGTATATTCTTGGGGTCTCTCTTATAAAAAATCAAAAAAACCTAATGTTACTAGTGTGGTGGTAGATTCATCAGTTGGATTTCTTTCTGGCCACGTTTTACAGAATGATTGTGATGAATGTAAGGTGTCTTTGGGTAGTAAGGTGGAGAATAAAGATGCCAGCATCAGTGGGGTATCCAACATTGAAAACATGAACAACATGGTGACCGAAGAGATGAGTTATGTGGACTCCAATACTTCTGAGACTGATGACATGGTGGACGATACAATTTCTAAGAAAATGCATACAAAGATCTATGTCTTGGAACAGCTGCCGAGAGCACTGTTTTTCAGAAATTTGAGTGACAATGATGCTGAAATAGTGCTTTCTGAGGCTAAGTTTATTGGGTCCAATCAGCTGCTATCTGTTGAATTATGTGTTTTGGAAAAAAGAAGCTTTGAGCTAGTAAAATTGTTTGCATTGAATATTAAGTTGTCTGACATGTCTGGAAAAACAAATAATGATAAGTTGATTGCAATTAAAAAAATTTTCTATTAAATTGATGGTTTTGAGAGAGCATTGACTCTCTCAAAATTCTCAGGAATTATCAAAGCTTTGTTTATATCTGAGTTTAATATGAAAAAGACAAAGAAATTGGCAATCTGTGAGAAAATTATTGTCAATAATGATCTAAGAAAGATAAACAGTCATTGTTACAAGTAATTATTTGGGGTCTTAAAGCAAATAACAAATCCGTAACTTGGTGCTTAATTAATAACATTAGTAATGTTTGAAGATATTTTGATTGGAAGGTTTTGATTGAAGTTCTTTGTATAATGGACAGAAATTCTTATGTTATTTTTTCTGTAGCTTTCCAGAATTGCAATTCCATCAATTTTTTTCTCAATGTGGTGGCCAGCAATTTTCTGGTAAGCAATTCATAATTCTTATGCATTTTACCCACTCACAGGAGTCTTTTACCAGACAATCCTTGACATCAATACTTAGCACTTTAATCCTCAATTAATTAGTATACCCAACAAAATAAAGACAAAAAAATAAAAGAGATAAAGAAAATAAAGACAATAAGCCAAGGCAATGTAAGTTAGTATCCCGTTAATAGCCATAATCAAGGGCTATTGTTCTCACATGTTTAAGTATCAATTATTATCATCATTTAGGATTGATAGCAAACAACTGAATTTAAAATGCTAAATAAGTATATTTATTGATATTTTGAAATGCTATGGTTTTTAATTAGAGAACAGTAACTAAGGAATTTCTTTTTCTCCCTCCTCTCTTCTTTTGTCTTTAATGCTACTGCTATATATATGTATTTTCTAGTTTTACAGGATTGCTTTGGATCATCTGTTCTTGCTAGCTATTACTTTGTTTTTCTTACATTATAACTAATTATCCTATGTTATAACATATTATCTGATGTTATTACATGTTATTCTATGTTATTCTGTGTTATAACATATTATCCTATGTTATAACATGTTATCCTATGTTATAATGCATTATTCAATGTTATAATGTATTATCCAACATTATTGCACACTATTCTGTATCTCTTCACATTTCATCATGTTTTTTTTCAGGTCACATTTTTCCTTCTTTTTTTGATAGGCTTTCTTTCTTCAAGTAACATTATCTCCTTTTTTTTTAATATTAAGCTCTTGCAAAATCAGTTATGTCTGTTGATAGAACTTCATTTGTGTAATGTTTGATGGTTATGTTAACTATGGCTTTTTGTAGATCTTTGAACTGTTGATTGGTCATTTGTCCTATGTTGTTGACTATTATTTTTTTCAAAGATCTATCCAATAGTATGTTTGAACAATATTGAAAAGCAACATATAATTGACATGCTGTCTTGTAGTGTAATGTCAGGTTGTTTCTTCCTATGAATTTTTCTACTTGCCGCATTGCTTCTTTGTTGAAAGTTTTCTGGTTGTAGTTTCCATATGGGTTTTTTAAGTCTAGTTGTTTTCTGATTTTGTAAAACCAATATATTGAAGGGAGTCTTTCTTTCTACTTCTGGGCATTATCTAGTGTCCACTCCCCTGTTTTGGGGAGTTTGGTCCTATGAGCTAAAGATTCTTTAATTTTCTCTAGCTCGAAGACCAAGTATGTTGTATATAATTGTTTTTGTTTTCTATCTAATTTTTCCATTCCTTCTTTTTTCTTCCTTCTTTTTTCTCCACATCCTATTCGAGAAGTATATTTAATTTCTTTTTGTAAAATTTTCTTCCCAGGCAGAGTGTAGGGATGGAAATGATTAGTTTTAGTTGAACTCTTGCCCATTTTTTTTTTCCTTTTATCTCTATATCTTATCTTTTTTTTATCGATTATAATTTTTATTTAAGATGTAGATTTTTGAATTTTGTTAAATAATTGTTTAGATAAATTTAAAATTTTGTCTAAAAAATCCATGTTTGAAATTTCTATTATTTCTTTCTTTATGGTCTTAAGGCATATATGTGTGTAATATCTGAATTTTGGCATGTGTGTAACTATGTTTTCATGATTATAATTGGTTCCATATCTTGTGGTATATCTTCTAGTCAGATTAATGGAATTTGTGTTCCTAATTGTGGTTCTACTAATGTCAATCCTTGTGTTTGATAAATTTTTAAATGATTTCCATGTGCTGTCCTTTTCAGAATTCTGTTTTCTAATCATAACTTGTAAGATCTGTTTCCTAAAATTTTGTGTATGTGAAATGGTCCATTCCATTTTGGATCCAACTTTTCATTTCACTGTTTTTCTGCTTTGGTACAATATAATAGTACTTTGTCTTCAATCCTGAATTTGACTGGTTTATCTGGTAGTTGGTTATCATGCCTTTCTTTTTGTTTTTCTTGTAAGTTTTGAATGTTATTAGCTGTTCTTTGCTGTTTGTTTTCTAGTATTTTCATTACGTCATATGTTCTTTTTAGCAATGTTTCTTGGAAATTGTCTTCTGTTATTAGTTCTGTTGGATATGTATTGACCTCTATCTCAATTGGTAGTGTTGCTGTTCTATCATATACTAATTCAAATGGTGTTGCTTGTGTAGTATCTTGCTTCATTCAATAAGCAAATAGTACTAATGGTATAAATAAGTCTTATTTGTTCTGGGTTTTTTTGGCTGATCTTGGCTATCACTTCACACAATGTTCTATTGAATCTTTCAACTAATCCATTGGTTTGTGAGTGATATGACGATGATAATGGTCTCTTTATTTCAAATCTTTGACTCAGTTCTGTTAATGTTCTATTCACAAAGTGAGTTTCTTGGTTGAATAATAATTCTTTTGGACATCCATGTCAACAAATCAGATCTTGATGGACGAATTTGGCAATAGATTCTGCATCTGCTCTTTGAATTGCTTTTGCTTCTGGCCATTTAATGAAATAATCCATGGCTACTGTGATATATCTGTTCTCTTTGCTAGTTATTATTAATGGTCCAACTAAGTCAATTCCAATCTGCTCAAATGGTTGTCCTACTTTGATTGGTCTTAATGGCTCACTAAGTCTTGTTCTTCCTCTTCTCTGACAAGTATCACAATTTTGCACATATTGGATGATATCTGGGTACATGGATAGCTAATAATATCTATTTCTGGTTCTTTTCATGGTTGCTTCTTTGTGAAAATGTCCTGCTATTGGATCAGAGTACATGTTGAATAATATTGTTTCTTTCTCTGGTTCCATGATTACTCTGGTTGGTTGATCTGGATTCTTTCTGTTTTTCTGATAAAGTATATTTTGGTGAGTAATAAAATATTTGGACTGTTGTTTGATATGGTTTTGTTCCTTTTGAGATAATTTTTTCTTGAACTGTTAGGTGTTTATAAAATATTGAAGTTGTTGATATTTTTGTTTATTCATTTTTTGTTATATTTTTGGGTTGAAGTGTTTTTAGATTTGTCTTATTTGTGATAAACTGTTGGCATTTCTGTTTTCTTTTCTTTTTTTGTAGTGTACAGTATATTTAAATAGTGAAAGTTTTATTTTCTATCGAGCATAATGATCATCTTCAAATTCTTACTTCTGGATTAAAGTCAATTCTTTATGATCAGTGTATATATCAAACTTTTGGCTTAAGTATTTTTTCTATTTCATGACTGCCCAATAGATTGCTAAGTATTCTAATGCTGGTGTTCCATAGTTCTTTTCAGCTGAACTCAAACTTTGGCTGGTGTATGCTACTGGATGTTCTCTTCCATCCAGTTCTTTCTATGATAGTACTGCTCCCAATGCTTGGCCTAATGCATCGGTGGTGATGATGAATAGTTTGCTGTAATCTGAATACATCAACACTAAAGCTTGAATAAGCTTTCTTCTTAATATGTCAAAAGCTTCTTGCTGGTTTTCTATCCATTCATATTTGATGTTTTTTGATTGGAGCTGGTGTAATGGCTGGGCCAGTTTAAAAAAATCTTTGATAAAGTGGCGATAGTATCTGGCAAATTCCAAAAATGCTCTTAGTTCTGTCAAATTGATTGGTACTGGAAAGTTCTTGACTATCTCAATCTTGTCTGGATCTGTTTTGATATCGTTTTTGCTCACAACATGTCCTAAAAACTTGAGTTCAGTTTTTTCAAAGAAACACTTGGTTGCATTTAATTTTAATCTGGCTCTTCTTAGTTTTTCAAACACTTGTTGAAGATGATGCAAATGATCATTAAATGTTTTAAAGAACACATTTGTGTTATTTAAGTAAACAACTACTGATTTCCATAGTAATCTGGTGTAAACAATTTCCATAAGTCATTGGAAGGTGGCTGGTGCATTCATCAAACCAAATGGCATTACTTCAAATTTGAAATTCACTTTTCATGTTGTAAAAGCCATTTTTTCTTTATCTTCCAGTTTCATGGCTACTTGCCAATAACCACTGTCTAAGTCCAAAGTTGAGAACCATTTCTTTCCTCCAAAAGCATCAAACAGTTTTTGGATCTTTGGAGTTGGGTAGCTATCTCTTTTTGTTACTTCATTCAGTTTCCTGTAATTCACACAAAAGTGGATTTTCCCATTTTTCTTATGGACTAATACCACTGGTAATGACCATAGGCTCATTGATGGCTGAATTAACCCATTGTCTAGCATTTAATTGATTTTTTGATGAATGATTTCATGGCTAGCTGGTGGTACTCTGTATGCTCATTGTTTTATTGGCATCGTATTTTCAGTTTTGATCTGATGTTGAATGATGTTAGTATGGCCAAATTCATTTTCGCTAGCAAAGATATTATTAAAGTTGTTGAGTAATATTTTGAGCTGCATATATTGAAGTGGGTCTAAGTTTCCCATATTCATTTGTTCCAATTGTTCTGGTTGGAGCAGATAACATTTGTTCTGTCCATAAATTGTTTGTGACGTGATATCCACATATTCACAAAGCTGTGGAAAATCTGAAATGGGATTTGGTGTCTGTTCTTCAACTTCAGTGCTTAAATACTTGATGGTAGTTTTTTTTGGTATTTATATGATGTTTCCTGTTGCATTGTAGATGGGAATTTTGATATGTTTTTTGTTTTTGGCTGGTATATAGAGATTGATAAGTCCAATCTCTTCTGATTTGCAAATGGTTGGTTTTGCTTCAAAAATTTGTGCCTAATTCTTCACTTTTCTTTTTATGGTTAACATGTACTGGTCATATGGCAGAATAGAAATTGATTGACAGGTGAATATAATTTCTCCCTTGTCAATAACTTTTTTTTCTGCCATATTGATTGGTATATCTATTCTATCTGTTGATCTGAATCTTTGTATTCCTTTAGCTATAATTCTTAATTCTTCTCTGTTTCTCATTAATACTAATCGAGTTATTTTAACCAAAGACAGGAATATTGCTTGTGCTATCTTTTCATTTGGCTTTATGATATAGGTCTTTTCTGAATCATTTTGTAGTATAGCAATAATATTTCCCACATATTCAGTGTCAATTATTTCTCCTCTGATGCTGATTCTTTTTTTTGCTAAGCTATTTCTAAATGCTAATTGAACTATTATTATTGTAGGAATTTCCAGTACAACTTTGAGATCAATGCAGATGTGTGAATATGATTCTAATTTGATGGTGTTACAAGTGACTATTTCTGGTATTGGATTAAATAACAAATCCATAACTTGGTGCTCAAATCTAGTTGTAGTTGATAGTAGTCTAAAGATTTATATCTGAAAGGTTTGTATCTGAAGGGTTTGGTTGAGTTTTTTGTATAATGAACAGAAATTTAATGGTAATAGTTTTATCTGTAGCTTTCCGAAACCGCAGTTTTGTCAATTTTTTTCTCAGCTTGATGGCCAGTATTTCTCCTGGTAAGCTATCCTCAATCAAGTGTTCTATCCTTATTTCTGGGTCTTTTACCAGTCACATTTATTCTGACATTAGTACCCCACGCGTTAATCCTCAATAGAGTTAGTAAATAACAATAAAATCAAAGCAAAAAATAAAGAAAATAAAAAAAAATAAAGAAAGAAAAGAAATAAGCCAAGGCAATTTGCAAGTTAGTATTCCATCAATAGCCATGATCAAGAGCTATTGTTCCAGTGTGATTAAGTATCAATTACTATCAACATGAAGTGTTGATAGTGGCAGCAGATTTGAAATATTAAACAGTTATTTATTTGTGGTTTGGAAAGTTGTTTAGATGAAATCTAAACTGAAAGATCTGTCTTTTTAGCTTCTAATCCTACTGCTATATATATATAATTGAGATTCCTCAATTCCTGAATTCTTCACAACAGAAATCCTGGGATTCCTGGAATTCTGCAATTTCTTTGAGAGAAATCCTGGAATTCTGGAATCCTGTAATTCCTTGTGAGAATCCTGTAATTCCTAGAATCTTGCAATTCCTAAGAGGAATCCTGAAATTCCACATTTTACTACATCTATTTCTGATTGATTAATAACTATGCTAATATATATTTCCTATATTTCTATGAATAACAATGGCATTTTTTCTTGGATATCTCAGATCAAATCTTGTATCAGTATCATGCACGCATTCTGGCATAATACTTTTATTATTGTTACTGAACCATCTGAATTCCTGTTCCTTGGAAAGATCAAAAAGTGGGATGTACTGTTTGAAATCTGAATCTGAGTTTAAATCACTGTTGTTATTGCTGCTGTCATTTTGAATGGAGCTGAAACCATTGTTGTCATTGTCATTGGGTTTTGAATTGGAATTAAAAATTGAATCTGATTCTGATGCACAGCTGCTGATTGGTTCTTCCTCTTCCAAAATCATGTAGATTCTGTGTAGTGTTGGATTGTAGATGAGATCACACTTATTACAATACTGAAAGTTACATGGGATCAAACAGTGGTTACATAATTAGGTATTTATTTCTTCCAAGCACTATTCTTGTTCTTTTTGAATGGGTGCTAAATTTTGGTAGTATTTATGGAATTCCTCTGGGCCTGTCTCAATATTTAAAAAGGCATTGGGAATAAGAACAACTTCAACTGGTTCAGGATAATTGTTCTTTATTTTTAAGATCTCACTGGGTGAAGCATCTTCTATCTTGGTGTTGGCTATTCTTCAGATCTTGCCTTTGTTGTGTGAATAACTGTCTAGGCAAGAGATTACTCGATGCCAGGCTGCAATTATTAGGGTTCTTCGACTTACCCAGTTATTAATGAGAATTGTGTATTGACATGATGCGTCACAGGTTCCTTCTTAACTAGGAATGTCATTCCACATCCCTTTGTCAAGCAGTTGTTTGCCACAAGTAAGACATAATTTGTTGTCTCACTTGTCTTAGCATTTTGGATAGTCATAGTATTCATGGTGGCATAGTTTGCAATAGTAATGGGTCCATGTCTAGTAGTCTTTATTAGGTGCAATCCAAGCTTCCATGGAAAACAACTTTTTTCTGTAGTCTTTGCACTGGAGTAGAATATAGAGTGGTTCTGGTCTGGTGTCAGTTGAATAGAAACTTCTCCAGGTACTGGTAATTTCATTGGTAATATTTTTTTGTGGCTCATCTTCTTCTTTTTCTTTTCCTTTGTTGTCTTAAGACAGTATTGGCAGTAATTCATTGTAATTGGTGTCAGCCCATGAAACTTGATAGGCTTCCCAAGTAGGTTTCTTCTCTTCTTCCTTAAATTCAATTAGTGATGTGGTTGTAGTGGTTTTGAAGTGTCTACAGGTGGCTGGTACTTTAGTATGCTGCCCATTTTGGCTGAGCTGTAGCTTCTGGGTGTTCGGATTAAGCATGGCGTTGGTTTTAGACAGCCAGTCATTACCAATAAGAGCTTAGTACTGGGTGGTTTCCATAACTAAAATTTTGATTGATACAATAATACCATTGACTTTGATGAAAAAATTGTTGATTTCGCCAATTGGAGTTTTGGTGGTTCCATCAGCAGTGATAATTCTGGTGCTGGCAGCATGATCAACTTAGTGACCTAATTGGTCCATGAGTTGTCATGTGATGATGCTGCCTGTTAAACCACTGTCTAAGATTAGCTTGATGGCCTGCCCATCAACCTTGACATCAGTGTACATAGCAGTAATAGGTTTTGTATCAAGGATGGCTCCACTAAAGAGAGGGGTTTCAGTTGGTTCCTTGATTTTGAAGAGAAAAATGGCTGCTAACAATTTGTTGTTTGTGATGGTGGCTAAAGGTATGTTGTTATTGATCATTTGCTTCAGAGAAGTTTCCAGATCATTGTTGATCGAAGCATCTTCTGGGGCAACCAGGAGACTCAAATAGTTCTGGGAATTTTGATTTTGGTTGTACTTATTTTCTGAATTCTTGGAACATAATCTTAAGACGTGGTTAGATGAATTGAGGATCAGTTGATGTACAACCATCACTGATCTCCAGTTTTGTTGAACAATTCTCAGTCTTTGGTTTCCAAGTGATGTCTGGATTAGATGGTGTAACAGCGTTTGAATTTGTTGTGGTTGATATATTACTTGTAGCTGTAGATGGTAGATAACTGGTGCTGGAGTTTGATATATTAGTTGTTGTGCTATTTGAGTGTAGTGTGGTTGATAGTGATTTTGATTTAGATAGTGGTTTGGAGTTTGAAATCTGCGATCGGAGTTTTGATTTTGATTTTCCGATTATGGATTATTGCTATAACCTTAGCAGCTAGCTCTGATGTGACTTTGTTTACCCCAATTGTAGCAACTATACATCTCTTGCTGCCACGGCTGATTGGATGATGATGATAAAGGATGTAACTGATTTCAGAAATGATTCATGTTTTCTGAATTATCATGTCATTGTGGAGGCTGATAAATTGCTCGATTGTCAGCTAAGTATCCTTCTAGTTTCTGATTAATTGAATTACTAAATTGTTTCAATTTGGAATCCAATTCAGATGATCCATTTATCACTAGATTTATGGCTTGGGCATAGTTGGCTTCGAGTTCAGCTGCTTCAAAATCTCTGGTGTTTGTAATGGCAGCTTAAAGATCTGCTGAATGCATTGAACATATGCATTGGAAAATGCTACTGTGCAGGCCTTGAATGAATTCATTTAGGATTTGTGGTGCTGTGAAATAATTAGCCTGTATGGCCTAGATTTGGTGCAAATTTCTGTGGAAATGTTTTAAGTAAGTAGTGACTGCTTTATTTTCTCCTTACTTGATGATGGTAAAAGTGTTTGCTAAACAATTGATGCTATTATTATTATTAAAGTATCATAGGAATGCAAGCTTAAATGCATTAAAATCTTGGGGTTTGTTGGCTAGGCTTTAATACCATGAATTGGCAGTATTTTGGAGAAAATAAAAGATGGCTTGGAGGGCTCTCGCATCATTCCATCCATTTGTTGTAATGGCCTTTTTAATGTTGTTGAGCCATATTTGGGCATTGTCTTCTTTGCTGTTACAGTTGATTATTTGGGGTCTCAAGTCAAATAACAAACCCATAACTTGGTGTTCAAGAGCTATTGTTATTGGTAATAATAATGATGATCTGAAGGTTTTGTTGTGGAGTCTTTTGTATAATGAACAGAGATTTAATTATTGTCTTTCCCGTAGTCTCCCGGAATTGCAATTCTATCAAATTTTTTTCTCAGCGTGGTGGCCAGTAATCTTGGCAGAGATGTCCTTTTGGTAAGTTATTCTTAAATTTTCAATTCCTATATCCTTCTTTTGGGGTCTTTTACCAGACTATTCTTGACATCAATAACTTAGTGCTTAACTCTTTAATCAATTAGTAAAACAAAGAAATGAAAACATAAAAAAAAATAAACCAAAGCAATTGTAAATTAGTATCCTGTCAATAGCCATGATTAAGAGCTATTGTTTTAGCAGAGTTAAGTATTAATTACTATCAACATGAAGTGTTAATAGTGGAGAGTAAATGTGGATGGTGAATAATTTATTTATTTAATATTTGTGGATGGAAGATTTCTAGTTAAAAAATTCTACTCTTTCTACTTTTAATGCTATCACTATATATACATAATTGATATTCTATGAGATTGCTCACATTTCCAAGCAATGTGCTATGATTTCTTGAACAATGTTCACATTGCTGAGCAATGTGCCCTAATTTTCTAGCATTGCTCCATACTGCTGAGCAATGTGCCATGTTTTCTGACATTGTTCTACCTTGCTGAGCAATGTGCTCACATGCTATATGCAATTCGCTTATTGGTCTACTATTTCCCTATATTTGTTTTTTTTCTATGAATAACATTATCTCCTCCTTTTTTAATATTGAGCTCCATCAAAATCTTCATTTTGAATTAGCTTCAATACTTCTTTTTCTAGTATTGTTTGTTTGACTTTATTTATTACATCTTCTACTTGTATATTGTTTATTCTTCCCCATTGGTTAATAGTTATGGTTTCTATGTTAGAGTGTAACAGTAATTTTGAATAGTTCTGAAATATGTTGTGCAGTTGGTAAATTGTTTTCACATATAGTGTTGAATTTGTCTTCTTTCCAATAAATTTTTCAATTTGCTGTATTATGTTTTGGTTAAATATTCTTTTGGATTTGTTAATATACAACTCCTGAAGATTCAACTTCTGACCTAACTGGTAGTAGCAGTATGATATTGGAAGTTGTTCTGTTTATTGCTTCCAATTTTCTTTTGTAAGTTCTTCTGTTGGTGTCATAATAGATATTTTTCCAAAAGTGTTCTTTACTTTTTCTATTATGTTATCTGACCAGTTTTTATCATTATTTGATAATCACTAATATGGTGTATTCTTTGTCTTTCTTTTGGTGTTTCAATAGCAAATTGTTTGGTTGTTAACAATAATTTCTATGTCCAGAGGTTGTTGACTTAAGGCTTAGAATAATTGTTGAGCTATGATGTAGATATGATCTGGTATTTCCATTTTATCTTGGTTGCTTTTGTCATGTATACTGTGCTCTTATATATTCTTTTGGTTGTTCAATTTGATGTGTTTGGTTCAATAATTATGATTGGTTCCAGATCTTGTGGAATCTCTTCTGGTTGAACTAATATTTTTTGTACTCCCAGTCATGAAATATTATTGGTGAATGATGATGCTATCTGGTAATATGGTTTCAGTCAATCACCATGTGCTGCTTTGGTTAAGATTTTGTTGTCCCATCTTAATTTATAAGCTCCATTCCTAAGAATTTCTTCTATGTGAAATAGTCTGTCCCATTTGGGGTCAAATTTTCTACTCCATTGTTTTTCTGCTTTGGTATAATATAGAAGTACTTTGTCTCCAATCTTGAATTCAACTGGTTTATTTGGTAGTTGATTATCATGTCATTCTTTTTGCTTTTTTTGTGACTTTTGTATATTGTCAGCTGCTTTTTGTCATTTGTTTTCTAGAGTTTCCATTAAGTTATATGTTTTTCTTAGCAACATTTCTTGAAAATTATCTTCAGTTATTGGTTTTGTTGGATAAGTGTTGACTTCTATTTCAATTGGTAATATTGCTGTTCTATTATATACTAATTCAAATTGTGTTGTTTGTGTAGTGTCTTGTTTCATTGTTTGATAAGCAAATAATATTAATGGTATAAACAAATCTCATTTATCTTGGTTTTCTTGACTGATTTTGGCGATTGTTTCACACAATGTTCTGTTGAATCTTTCAACTAATCCGTTGGTTTGTGGATGGTATGGTAATGATAGTGGTCTCTTAATTCCGAATCTTTGGTTCAATTCTGTTAATGTTCTGTTCACAAAATGAGTTCCTTGGTCTGATAATAATTCCTTTGAACATCTGTGTCGACAAATTAAATCTTGATGAATGAATTCGGCAATGGATTCTGCATCTGTTTTTTGAATGGCTTTTGCTTCTGGCCATTGTTACTCATAAAAATATAGGAAATATATTAGCATGATTATTAGCCAATCAGAAGTAGGCATAGTAAATGTGGAATTCTAGAATTCTTCTCAGGAATTGCAGGATTCCAGGAATTTCAGAATTCCCTGACGAGAAATCACAGGATTTCAGAATTCTAGGATTCTTCTTAAAGGAATTGCAGGATTCCAGAATTCCAAGATTCTTCTTAAAGGAATTGTAGGATTCCAGGAATTCCAGAATTCCTGTTGTGAAGAATCAAGAAATTGAGGAATCTCAATTATGTATATATAGCAGCAGGATTAGAAGCTAAAAAGACAGACCTCTTAGTTTTAGATTTAATCTAAGCAACTCTTCAAATTACAATCATCTAATAAATAACTATTTGTTATCTCAAACCCATTTCTACTATCAATATGAAGTGTTGATAGTAATTGATACTTAACCACACTAGAACAATAGCTCTTGATCATGGCTATTGACGGAATACTAACTTGCAAATTGCCTTGGCTTATTTCTTTTCTTTCTTTATTTTATTTTATTTTCTTTTCTTTATTTTCTTGCTTTGATTTTATTGTTGTTTACTAATTCTATTGAGGATTAACACATGGGGCACTGATGTCAGAATAAACATGACTGGTAAAAGACCCAGAAATAAGGGTAGAATACTCAATTGAAGATAGCTTACCAGGAGGAATACTGGCCATTAAGCTGAGAAAGAAATTGACAAAACTGCGGTTTTGGGAAGCTACAGAAAAAACTATCACTATTGAATCTCTGTCCATTATACAAAAAACTCAACCAAACCCTTCAGATACAAAACCTTTAGATACCAAACCTTCAGATCATTGACAATAAGAATAGCTTTAAGCACCAAGTTATAAGTTCATATTTAATTCAACACCAGAAATTGTTACCTGTAACATTTGGTGCTTTCTGTGAAGTATAATCTTACAAAAAACCAGCACCAATAAACATCATCCAAAAGTGGCAGAATCAAAAAACATAAGAGCAAACCATTTAGGATTCGCGAAATCTCTATTTCAACACTATTGTCAACACTTGAGATTAAACCACAATCATATATCTACCGAATCAGCCTTTAATTTTTACGTCAACAAAAAGATTTCCTCTTTGTTAGGAACACTAGTGAATACTGAATCAGCCAGGGAAACTTTCTACAGAGAATTAATTCAAAATACCAACCTGCCAACAAATCACAATTTTGTCTCCATCATTATTGAGATCAACAAAGAAATTAAACATTACATCCAACAAAGATATCCAATTACTTACATCAATAAAGGCAAATATTTTAAAGAATTTAAGTCATGATCATCAACACCATCAAAAATTTGATTACTGCCATCTCAACCAGACTTTAGAACCACTACCTTGTGGGAACTATCTGAAGAAGAAGAGGAAAAAAAATTGGAAGATCAAGAATTTACTTACCAAAACCTGATCCTTGAAAACCTGGAATTTGGAGCCCCAAATGTTCAAACTCAGTGAAAAAATCTGGAAATCAAAACTCTGAATATTCAAACACCCTAAAATCAAAACTCTGAAGTAATTAATCAACACTTATCTCCATTTATCATTATTAATCAACCACCAATTGAACCAATTGGTCAGCCCATCCAAATACCGAACCAACAAACTCAACAACCACCCCCAGTACCACCTTAACAACAACAACAACTTCCACCACAGCAACAACAACAAATGGCATACGCACCAATTGCAAAGCTTGACAAATTCACCAGCGAAGAGGATGACGCACAAGTTTGGCTAAATGATATAGAAAAAGCCATTACAGTCAACGGATGGAATAATGCCAGAGCCATGCAAGCCATACCTTATTTTCTCAAAGATACAGCAGATTCATGATATTAAAGCCTGGTCGACAAATCCCAAGATTTCAATGCCTTCAAATTAGAATTTTTGAGATACTTTAGCAATAACAACAGCATCAACAGATTAGCCAACACTTTCACTACAATTAAACAAAAAAAAACTAAAGCAGTTACCACATATCTGGGATGTTTTCATAGAAATCTGCGACAAATCCAAGCAATTAATGCTAATTATTTCACAGTGCCACAAATTCTCAATCAATTCATCTGTGGCCTGTACAGTAGCATCCTGCAACACGTATGTCCATTACATCCAGCCATTCTCCAGGACACAGTCACACATGCCAAAGATTTCGAATCTGCCGAATTAGAAGCCAATCATGCCCACACCATGAACCTAATAATGAATGGATTATCTGAATTGGATTCTAAATTGAAACAATTTAGTAATTTAATTAATCAGAAGTTAGAGAGATACTTAGCTGATAATTGCCCAATTTATCAATCACCACAATGATGCAATAATCCAGGAAATGCAAATTGTTTCCAAAATCAGTCGCATCCATCATCATCATCAGCAGCACCTAATCAGCTGTGGCAGCCAGAAATGTGTATTTGCCACAACTGTGGTAAACAAGGACACATAAAAGCAGACTGCAAATTTTATAGCAACAATTTATGATTGGAAAATCAATATCAAAATCTTGATTGCAGATTTCAAACTCCAAATTGTTACCCAAATCAAGATTAAACTACTTATCTGCCAATGACACAGCCACCAATCTATCAACCACCAGTATATCAACCTCAAATTTATTAATCATAGCCACCAGTAATCTATCAGCTACAACCCCAAAAAATTTATCAATCCCAATCAATTCAGACACTGCTCCAAAATTCAGTTAATATGACATCAGGCCACCCCAGACCTAGAATTACACAAAACTGGAGATTGGCAATGGTTGTCCACCAACTGATTCCCAGTTCTTCTAACTTACCATCAAGATTGTGTTCACGGAATTCAGGTACTGGTGCCACCCAAAACCTGAATTCTCAAAACTATTTAAGTCTCCTAGTTACCCTAGAAAATGCCACCAACACCAATTTGGGATTCAACCAACAATTAACACTCATCAGCAATATCCCACCAGCCACTATCACAGAAGACAAGTCACTTGCAGCCATATTCTCATTTGAAATTGAAAAACCATCAAGAGTTCTTTTGTTCAGTGGAGCCACTATTAAGGAAAAACCCATCATGGCAATATACACTGATGTCAAAATTGATGGCTATTCCATTAAGCTTATTCTTAATAGTAGGTTAGTAGGCAGTATTATTACATGACAACTCATGGACCAATTAGGTTGCCGAGTTGATCATGCTGCCAGTGCCAGAATCATAACAGCTAATGGAGCAACCAAAACTCCCATTGGCAAAATTGATGATCTATCTATTGAAATCAACGGCATCACTGTACTAATCAAGGTATTAGTAATGGAAGCAACTCAATACCAAGTTCTTGTTGGCAATAACTGGTTGTCCAAAACCAACGCAATGCTCGACTAGAACACACAGGAACTCCAACTTAGCCAAAACAGCCAATACACACAAGTATCGGCCATGTGTGGCCATTTCAAATCTAACAACGTCACGTCATTAACGCCGCTTATCAATTTCGAGAAGAAAAAACCAAAGCCTACTTGGGAGGCATACCAAATATTGTGGGCTAACATTGAGCACAACGAGCTACCGCCAATTCTAGACTGGGAAGAAAAAAACAATGTAAAGGGAAAAAGAACAGAAACAGAAGAACATACTTGTGAGACCACTATTGACACCTGGAATAATGATGATGAAAACAAAGCAACACCAACCAGCTGGAAAGAAAAAGGGAAAGGAAAGGAGAAAGAAAAAGACTTACTTGGAAAAACCAATAAAATTACAGAAAAAATAACCAGTGGCTGGGAAAAAGAATACTTACATAAGCCAGTGAAGGAGCCACCTTATATTCCCTTAAAATGTCAGGACTGCAAGAAGAAACTCTCTTCTATGGAAGCATGGATCGTGCCAGACGAAGACTACTGGATGCAAACCTACTACTACTGCAAACCATGCCATAAAGAATGCTATGGTTACCCAAAATGACAAGGCAAATGGGACAACAAACCATGTCTTGCTTGCAGCGAACAATTACTCGACGAAAGAATGTGGAATAACATTCCTGGTTGAGGAGGAACGTGTGATGCTTTGTGCCAATACACAATCCTCATCAATGATTGGGTAAGTCGCGGCACACCAATAACAGCTGTCTGGCACTGAGCAATCTCTCACTTAGAAGATTACCCACATGACAAAGACGAAATCTGGTGAATGGCCAATGCCAAAGTAGAGGGCACTTCACCCAGTGAGATTTTAGAAATTAAAAACAATGCTCCAGAACCAACAGACATTGTTTTGGTTCTCAACCCGGACATCTTTCTCAACTTAGAAAACAGTCCAGAAGAATTCCATAAACACTATCAGAACTTAGCATCCACCAGAGAAGAGCAGGAACAAAGATTGAAAGAAATAAACACTTGACTATGTGACTATTGTTTGATTTCATGTGACTTCTAATATTGTAATGAGTGTGACCTCATTTACAATCCACCACCACACATGATCTATACAATCCCCAAAAAAGAAGAACCAATCAACAGCTGCACATCAGAATCGGAATTGATTTTCAATTCCAATTCAAACTCCAACAAGGATGATAACAAAAACACCGGTTTCAGCTCCATTTAAAATGGCATTAACAATGACAACAATTCCAACTCAGATCCAAACCCCGACCCAAAATATGAACAATACATTGCACTGCCAGACCTTTCCAAAGAACAGGAGTTGAAATGGTATAGTGACAATAATGAAGGTATCATGCCAGAACGTGTACACAATACTGATGCTGAATTTGATCTGAGGTATCCAGGAAAAAATATCATTAAATTGGAACCACATTTGCACACCTGCATTGATTTGAAAATAGCACTAGAAATTCTGGCAACAACAATAGTTCAATTAGCATCTAGGAGTAGTTTAGTGAAAAGAGGGATTAATATAAGAAGAAAAATAATTGACATGGGATATGTAAGAAATATCATCACTATGCTACAAAATGACTCAGAAAAGACCTATATAATAGAGCCTAACAAAAAGATAGCCCAGACAATATTCCTGTCTCTGGTTAGAGTAGCTCAGTTAGTATCAGTAGGAAAGAGGGAGGAATTAGGAATAACAGTGAAAGGAATACAGGGATTTGGATCAACGAGTAGAATAGATGTACCAGTTAATATGGCAGAAAAAAAAATTGTTGACCAAGGAGAAATTATTTCAGTGGGTCAAGCAATTTTCATTTCACCATATGGCCAGTACATGATAGGGATAAAGCAAGAAGTAAAAAAACAGAATCAGATTTTTGAAGCAGAACCAACCCTTTGTGAATCAGGAGAAATTGGACTTATTAATCTACACATACCAGCCAAGAGCCATAACCATATCAAAATTTCCATCTACAACAACACCAGAAATATTGTAGAAATACCAGCCAGAACCACCATTGGATACTTAAGCACTGAAATAGAGGATCAACCACCAAGCACTATTCTGGACTTTCCACAGCTTTGTGAATATGTCGATATTACATCACAAATGATATACGGACAAAGCGAATGTTATTTGCTCCAATCAGAACAATTGGAACAAATAAACATAGGAAACTTGGATTTACTCCAAAGTATGCAACTTAAGATGTTGCTCAACAATTTCAATGACATCTTTGCCAGTGAAAATGAGTTTGGCCAAACTGACATCATCCAGCATTAGATCAAGACTGGAGATGCAATGCCAATTAAACAAAGAGCATACAGAGTACTACCAGCTAGCCACAAGATTATCTGGCAAAAGATAAACTGAATGCTTGACAACAGGCTAATTCAGCCATCAATGAGCCCATGGTTATTACCAGTGATACTCGTTCGTAAAAAGAATAGAAAGATCCACTTTTGTGTAGATTATAGAAAACTCAATGGAATAACTCATGGAGATAGCTACCCCACTTCACGGATCCAAGAATTATTTGATGCTTTCAGTGGAAACAAATGGTTTTCAACATTAGACCTGGACAGTGGTTACTGACAAGTAACCATGGATCCAGCTGACAAAGAAAAGACAGCATTCACCACCAGAGAAGGGAATTTTGAATTTGAAGTAATGCCATTTGGCTTAACCAACGCACCAGCCACTTTCCAAAAGCTAATAGAAATTGTTTATACTGGCTTATTGTGGAAATCAGTAATTGTATACTTGAACAACACCAATGTATTCTCAAAAACATTTGATGATTATCTTCATCATCTTCAACAAGTGTTCGAAAAACTAAGAAGAGCAAGACTAAAGTTAAATGCAACAAAGTGTTTTTTTGGCAAAACAGAACTAAAATTTTTGGGACACATAGTCAGCAAAGACAGCATCAAAATAAATCCAGAGAAAATAGAGATAGTAAAGAACTTTCCAGTACTGACAAATATGACAGAACTGAAATCATTCTTGGGATTTGCTAGCTACTATCAATGTTTTATCAAAAACTTTTTCAAAATAGCGCAGCCACTCAACCAATTGCAAACCAAGAATACAAAATATAAATGGACAGAAAGTCAACAAGAAGCTTTTGATATTCTGAGAAGAAAGCTCATTCAAGCTCCAGTACTAATCTATCCAGATTACAGCAAACCATTTATCATTACCACCAATGCATCCGGCCCAGCATTGGGAACAGTACTATCTCAGAGAAGACCAGACAGCAGAGAACATCCAATAGCATATGCCAGCAGAGGTTTAACACCAGCCGAAAAGAACTATGGAACACCAGAACAAGAACACTTAACGATATACTGGGCAGTCATGAAATGGAAAAAATACTTGAGCCAAAAGTTTGGAGTATACACAGATCACAAAAGATTAACATCACTTCAAAAACAAGAATTTGGAGATAAAAGACAGTCAAGATAGAAAATGGCACTCACACTATATAATTATACTATACATTATAAAAAGGAAAAAGACAATGGAAATGCTAATGGTTTGTTGTGAATGAGACAAATCTAAGAACATTTCAACTCAAAATATAACAAAACCAGAACAATACCAACAAAAAATATAACAAAAGATGAACATACAAAAATATCAACAACTGCAACATTATATAAACACTTAACAGTTCAAGAAGAATTTATCTCAAACAGAACGAAAGAGTATCAAACAACAATCAAAATATTTTATCATTCACCAAAATATACTTTATCAAAAAAATAGAAAAGAGCTAGAGCAACCAACCAAAGTAATTACAGAGCCAGAAAAAGAGACAATATTATTCAACATGCCCTCAAATTCAACAGCAGAACACTTTTACAAAGAAGCAACCATGGAAAAAACCAGAAAAAAATACTATTGGCCATCAATATATCCAGACATTATCCAATATGTTCAAAATTGTGATGCTTGTCAGTGAAGAGGAGGAATGAAACCCAGTGAACTATTAAGACCAATTAAAGTGAAACAACCATTTGACTGTATTGGAATTGATCTAGTCAGACCATTAACAATCACTAGAGGAGAAAACAGATACATAGCAGTAGCCATGGACTATCTCACTAAATGGCCAGAGGTGAAAGCAATTCAAAGAGCAGATGCAGAATCCATTGCTGAATTCATTCATCAAGATTTAATTTGTCAACACAGATGTTCAAAGGAATTATTATCAGACCAAGGAACTCATTTTGTGAACAGAACATTAACAGAATTGAGCCAAAAATTCGGAATTAAGAGACCACTATTATTACCATACCATCCACAAACCAACAGATTAGTTGAAAGATTCAACAGAACATTGTGTGAAGCAATAGATAAGCTTAGCCAAGAAAACCAGAATGATTGGGACATGTTAATACCATTAGTACTATTTGCTTATTGAACAATGAAGCAAGACACTACACAAGCAACACTATTTGAATTAGTATACGGTAAAACAGCAACATTACCAGTAAAGATAGAGATCAACACATATTCAACTGAACCAATAACAGAAAAGAATTTCCAAGAAACATTGTTAAGAAAAACATATGACTTAATGGAAACATTGGAAAACAAACAAAGAAGAGCAATTGATAACATACAAAAGTCACAAGAGAAACAGAAAAAAAACATGATAATCAACTACCAGACAAACCAATTAAATTCAAGATTGGAAACAAAGTACTTTTACATTATACCAAAGTGGAAAAACAATGGAGTGGAAAATTTGATCCCAAATAGGACAGACCATTTCACATAGAAAAAATTCTAGGAAATGGAGCTTACAAATTAAGACTAGACAACAAAATCTTAACCAAAGCAGCACATAGAGATTGACTGAAACCATACCACAACACCATACCACCATCCACCAGTAATATTCCACAATTAGGAGTACAGAGAATACTAGTTCAACCAGATCAGATTCCACGAGATCTGGAACCAATCATTATTGACAACAACACATCAAATTGATTCATCAAAAAAATATATAAAGACATGGTAGATGCGACAGGAAATATCAGAAAAATGGAAATTACAGACAACATTTATTCATTAGCACAACAACTCTTTCAATTGATCCAACACCAGGAAATGGAGATTATAATCAATCAACAAACCATTTGATATCAAGATACTAGAAAGACATTGCAATCCAGAACACAAAAGAAAACTGAAAATACTGTGAACAAAATCATTGTGAAAGTAAAATTAGCAATAAGAGAGTCGACAAAAGAGTCACTATATCAAGAGTTGACTAAAGAAACTTGGAATTGGTGGATACAACAATTTCCATGAAACTATTGTTATTTTTACTTGGGACAACATGTAAATATCCAGAATCTATATACAGATAAAACAAAGTGATTATTCAACAAAAGAATATCACAACAATTAAAAAATTTTGTGAGAAAGAACAACTTATCCACACAGGCCCAAGCTATATACCAAATACACACAGCATTTTAGGATAGACCAGAAATATTACTCAACAAAGCAATGGATATGGTTACCAGTAATCAATTGAAAAAGATCACTAATGCTCAATTTAAAAAATTACAGACCCAAATAACACAAGTAATTCTCGAAAACAAAATCCAAGAAATACTTCAAGAGGGGGAATTAAACGAGTTGGATTTTGACGGAGCTCAATATTAAAAGGAGAGAATAATATTATTCATAGAAATATAAGAAATATATTAGCATGATTATTAGCCAATCAGAAGTAGGCATAGTAAATGTGGAATTCCAGAATTCCTCTCAGGAATTGCAGAATTCCAGGAATTTCAGGATTCTCTGACGAGGAATCGCAGGATTCCAGAATTTCAGGATTCCAGAAATTTCAGGATTCTTGTTGTGAAGAATTGAGGAATCTCAATTATGTATATATAGCAGCAGGATTAGAAGCTGAAAAGACAGATCTCTTAGTTTTAGATTTAATCTAAGCAACTCTCCAAATTACAATCATCTAATAAATAACTATTTGTTATCTCAAACTCATTTCTACTATCAACACTTCATGTTGATAGTAATTGATACTTAATCACACTGGAACAATAGCTCTTGATCATGGCTATTGATGGAATACTAACTCGCAAATTGCCTTGGCTTATTTCTTTTCTTTCTTTATTTTATTTTATTTTATTTATTTTCTTGTTTTGATTTTATTGTTGTTTACTAACTCTATTGAGAATTAACACACAAGACACTGACGTCAGGATAAACGTGACTGGTAAAAGACCCAGAAATAAGGGTAGAACACTTGATTGAGGATAGCTTACCAGAAGGAATACCAGTCATCAAGCTGAGAAAAAAATTGACAAAACTGCGGTTTCGGGAAGCTACAGAAAAAACTATCACCATTGAATCTCTGTCCATTATACAAAGAACTCAACCAAACCTTTCAGATACAAAACCTTCAGATACCAAACCTTCAGATCATTGACAACGAGAATAGCTTTGAGCACCAAGTTACGAGTTCGTATTTAATTTAACACCAGAAATTGTCACCTGTAACACCATTTAGTGAGATAATTCATAGTTACTGCAATATATCTGTTGTTTCTGCTGGTAATTGTTAATGGTTTGACTAAGTCAATTCCAATATGATCAAATGGTTGTTTCACTTTGATTGGTCTTAATGGTTCACTGAGTCTTGTTTTTTCTCTTCTCTGACAAGCATCACAATTTTGAACATATTGGATGGTATTTGAATACATTAATAGCCAATAGTATCTTTTTCTGGTTCTTTCTATGGTTGTTTCTTTATGAAAATGTCCTGCTGTTGGGTCTGAGTGCATGTTGAATAATATTGTCTCTTTCTCTGGTTCTGTGATTACTCTGATTGGTTGATCTGAATTTCTTCTGTTCTTTCAGTAAAGCATATTTTGATGATTGATAAAATATTTTGATTGTTGTTTTATGTTGTTTTGTTTTTTTTGAGATAATTTTTCCTTGAACAATTGGGTATTTATATAATATTAAAGTTGTTAGTATTTTTGTGTATTTATGTTTTGTTATATTTTTGGGTTGAAATGTTTTTAGATTTGTTTTATTCACGACAATTTATTAGCATTTCTATTGTCTTTTCCTTTTTTATAATGTACTGTATAATTAAATGGTGAAGTTCTATTTTCCATCTGGCATGGTAATTGTCTGCAAATTCTTGTTTTTGGATTGAAGTCAATCCCTTGTGATCCGTATATATTTCAAACTTTTGGCTCAAGTATTCTCTCCATTTCATGACTGCCCAATAGATTGCTAAATGTTCCAGTGCTGGTGTTTTATAGTTCTTTTCAGCTGGACTTAAGCTTTTACTGGCATAAGCTACTGGATGTTCTCTTCCATTTGGTTCTTTCTGTGATAGTACTGCTCCCAATGCTTGACCTGATGCATCTGTAGTAATGATGAATGGTTTGCTGTAGTCTGAATATATCAACACTGGAGCTTGAATAAGCTTTCTTCTCAATATGTTGAATGCTTTTTGTTGAGCTTCAGTCCATTCATACTTTACATTCTTGGTTTGTAAATAATGAAGTGGCTGGGCTAGTTTAGAAAAATCCTTGATAAAGTGGCGATAATAGCCTGCAAATCCCAAAAATGCCCTTAGTTCTGGCAAGTTTGTTGGTACTGGAAAGTTCTTTATTATTGCAATCTTATCTGAATTTGTTTTGATACCATTTTTGCTCACCACATGTCCCAAAAACTTGAGCTCAGTTTTGCCAAAGAAGCATTTGTTGGCATTTAGTTTCAATCCTGCTTGTCTGAGTCTTTCAAATACTTGTTGGAGATAATATAGATGGTCATCAAATGTCTTAGAAAATACATTTGTGTTATTTAAGTATACAACTACTGATTTTCATAGTAATCCTGTATAGACAATTTCTATAAGTTATTAAAATGTTGTTAGAGTGTTCATCAAGCCAAATGGCATGACTTTAAACTCAAAATTCTCTTCTTTTGTTATAAATGCAGTCTTTTCTTTGTCGGCTGGATCCATGGCTACTTGCCAGTAGCCACTATCTAAATCTAGTGTTGAGAACCATTTATTTCCTCCAAAGGTGTCAAACAGTTCTTAGATCTTTGGAGTTGGGTAGCTGTCTCTTTTGGTTACTTCATTCAATTTCTGGTAATCAATACAAAAGCATATTTTTCTATTTTTCTTCTGAACTAGTACCACTGGTAATGACCATGGACTTATTGATGGCTGAATTAGCCCATTGTCAAGCATCCAATTGATTTTTTAACAAATGATCTCATGGCTAGCTGGTGGTACTCTGTATGCTCTTTGCTTAATTGGCATTGCATCTCCAGTCTTGATCTGATGCTGAATGATATTGGTGTGGCCAAATTCATTTTCGCTTACAAAGATATCATTGAAATTGCTGAGTAACATTTTTAGTTGCATTTGTTGGAGTGGGTCTAGATTCCCCATGTTCATCTGTTCTAATTGTTCTGGTTGGAGCAGATAACATTTGCTTTGTCTGTAAATGGTTTATGATGTAATATCCACATATCCACACAGCTGTAAAAAATCTGGGATGTGGTTTGGTGGTTGATTCTCAACTTCAGTGGTTAAATATCCAATGATAGTTCCCTTTGGTATTTCAATAATGTTTCTGGTTGTGTTGTAGATGGGAATTTTGATGTTTTTGGGGCTTTTGGCTGATATGTAGAGATTGGTGAGTCTAATCTCTCCTGATTCACAAATGGTGGTTTCTGCTTCAAACAACTGAACTTGATTCTTTACTTCTCTCTTTATAGCTAACATATACTGGTCATATGGTAGAATAGAGATTGATTGGCAGATTGAGATAATTTCTCCTTTGTCAATAACTTCCTCTGCCATATTAATTGGTATATCTATTCTATCTGTTGATTCAAATCCCTATATCCCTCTAGCTGTGATCCTTAATTCTTCCCTGTTTCTTACTGACACTAACTGAGCTATTTTCACCAGAGGTAGAAATATTGCCTGTGCTATTTTTTCATTTGGATCTATGACATATGCTTTTTCTGAATCATTTTGTAGCATAGCAATGATATTTTCTATATATCCTGTGTCAATTATTCCTTCTCTGATGTTTATTCCTTTTTTTGCTAAACTACTCTTGGATGCTAATTGAACTATTGTTGTTGCTAGAATTTCCAGTGCTATTTTCAGATCGATGCAAGTGTGCGAATGTGATTTTAATTTGATGGGATTTTTCTCAGAATATCTCAGGTCAAACCCTGCATCAGTATCATGTGTACATTCTGGCATAATATCTTTGCCATTATCACTGAACCATTTAAGTTCCTGTTTCTTGAAAAGATCAGAAAGTGTGATAAAGGTTTTGGGTTTTTGAATCAGAGTTTGAATCATCATCATTTTCATTGCTATTTGGAGTGGAACTGAAACTGTTGTTTTCATTATTATCATTGTTGGAGTTTGAATCAGGATCAAAAGTTGATTTTAATTCTGATGTGCAATTGCTCATTGGTTCATTTTCTTCTGAGATTGTGTAGATCATGCATGGTGGTAGATTGTAAATAAGATCACACTCATTGCAATACTGGAAGTTACATGGAATCAAACAGTGGTCACATAATCAGGTGTTTATTTTTTCTAAGCATTGTTTCTGCTCCTTTCTAGTGGATGCTAATTCTTGGTAGTGCTTATGGAATTGTTCTGGGTCCAAAAGATTTATGACTGGTTCTGGGTCCCAGTCAAGTTCTATGAGCTCTGGAGAATTGTTTTTGATTGTCCTAATTTTTTCTGATGATGCTTCTTTGATTTTGGTGATAGCCATTTGCCAGATCTTGTTGTCGTTGTGTGGACAACCATCTAAGCATTTAATGGCTCGCCTCCAGACAGCATCTATGGGTGTTCCTTTTCTCATCCAGTCATTTATGAGAATTGTGTACTGACACAATTCATCACATGTTTCTTTTCTTCCAGGGATGTTATTCCACATTCCTTCATTAAGAAAAGTTTTACCACAAGCCAAGCATGGTTCATTGTCCCATTTTCCAACTTATTTTGGTCTTCCAAAGTGTTCAATGAGGCATGAGCAGTAGTAAAACTTAGTTGCCATTTGGTATTCCTTGTCATTACCACAGCATGCACCCATTGACGACAGTTTCTTGTCACAATTAATGCATACTAGTTTGAATTGGCAATAGGTAGACTGTTGTAATAAAGCATAGATGGCTGGAATATAAGTGTTGTTGGCTTGGATGATATCTTTCTCTTTTCCTTTCCTTTTGTTTCTTCCTTTATCTTTTTTTTACTCCCAATTGGATGTTAGTTTGTCATTATCAGTCCATGTCAAATCGTCAGTTTTCCAGGTGAGTTCTTCTCTTTGTTTTTTTTTTTCTGGCTTGTTCTATAATAGTATTGGCAGTAGCTCATTGTGGTCTTTGTTGGCCCAAGATACTTAATAGGCTTCCCAGGTAAATTTCTTCTCTTCTTCTTCTAACTCGATAAGTGGTGTTGTCAGGGTAAGAGTTTTGAAATAACCACACATAACAGGTACCCATGTGTGTTGGCCATTCTGGCTGAGCTGTAGTTCTTGTGTGTTCCAGTCAAGCACAGTGTTTGTTTTGACTAATCAGTCATTACCAACTAATGCCTGATACTGAGTAGCTTCCATCACCAAAACTTTGATTGGTGTAATAATACTATTTACTTCAAAAGAAAAATCATTAATCTTACCAATAGGAGTTTTGGTTGCTCTATTCACAGTAATAATTTGTGTACTGGCAGCTCGATCAACTTAGTGATCTAATTGGTTCATGAGTTGTCATGTAATTATACTGCCAGCTAATCCACTGTCTAGAATCAGTTTAATAGTGTGGCCATTGTTATAGATAAACTTGGTGGATATGGGAAATGGTAACGTTTAGTGCTCTCAATTATTGATGATGCATCTTCCGCGTAATTTTGTTGGCTTAGTCTTGATTATCAGTCTCTGAAGGTTTATTTCTGGATGTGAATTTTACCCATTGAGTTCTTTATAAGGCACAAAATTTGTCTTTCGTTGATTGCAATGTTTTTCATAAATGTGAGCTTTCTTCTCTGAGCTAATGAGCACAGTTGTTAGGGTCTGGCATTGTCTTTTCATCCTTCTGGTAAGCTAACAAGATAATGTTAATATCCAAAACTTAGGGGGAGCTTCCCTTTTTTATTAGGCTATCACGAAGTCTATTCCCAGACAGTCAATTTTACTATGTTGCCATTCCACAAAAAATAAGACAGAAAAAGAAAGAAAAAGAAAAAGAAAAAAAAAGAAAAAAAAAGAAAAAAAAAGAAAAAAAAGATAAATTAGTATCATCAATTGCCATGATCAAGAGCGATTGGTCCAAATTGTTAATAGGTTCGAAATAGTTATGCTAAGAGCATTTGTTCTAGAACGGAGGTACAAGACAAGAGTTAATTCATGTAAATTTCATGAAGTTTGAGAACATAAATTCATGATTCTGATTTCTTTTAATAATTGGTTTATTTCAGGAGATGAAATAGGGAAGATAATAAAGAATGAAGGGGTATAGATATTTTAATTTCTGGTTTAAAGGTTTGTATCTATTTTTTCTTCTCTGTTTTTTCTCACTTCTACAACTACTTGCTTTTATACATTCTTTTGGTTTTACAGGATTGCTTTCAATTGTCTCACTATTGCTAGCTATTGCTTTGTTGTTTCTGTTATTGCTTCGTTTTTCTATGTTATCGCTAATTATCCTATGTTATAACATATTATCTGACATTTTTACATGTTATTCTGTGTTATTCTGCGTTATAACACATTATCTTATGTTATTGCGTGCTATTCTGTGTTATCCTGCATTATAACATATTATCCAATGTTATAATGCATTATCCAATATTATTGTGCATTATTCTGTGTTATGTCACGTTTTGGTCATGTTTCTTCATAACTTTGAATTGGTTTTTCTACTCGGGTAACATTATCCCTCTATTTTTAAAATTGAGCTCCTGCGAAACCATATGTATCTGTTATCATGGCTTCGTTCATGTAATGTTCGATTGTTGCCTCGAGTATTGCCTTTTGTAGGTCTTTGAACTGTTGATTGGTTATTCGTCCTATGCTGTTAACTGTTATGGTTTTCATAGATCCGTTCAGTAGTACGTTTGGGCAATGTTAGAAGGTGGCGTATAGTTGGTATGCTGCTTTGTAATATAGGGTCAGGTTGTTTTTCCCTACAAATTTTTCTACTTGTTGTATTGCTTTTTTGTTAAATGTTTTCTGGCTGAGGTCTTTGTATGGTGTTTTCAAGTCAAGCTGTTTTCCAATTTTGTAGAACCAATAAGCTGGAGGAAGTCTTTCTTTCTATTTCTGGGCATTGTCAGGTGTTCACTCCCCTGTTTTGGGGAGTTCAGTCCCACGAGCTAAAGCTTCTTTTATTTTTTCGAGCTCGGGAACCAAGTATCTTCTTTTGTAACCTTTTTTTTGTTCTTTGCCTCCTTCTTTTCCACCCCCCACCTGAAGGCAATTTTTCCTCCCACATTGCCTTTCGGGTGGTGGGTAGGGAAGGGAATGTTTAGTTCTAATTGAACTCTCGTCCTCTCTTCTCCTGTTCTTATTTTTGTACCGTATCTCTTTTTTATCAATTGTTATTTCTATTTGAGATGTTGATTTTTGAATTGTTTTAAATAATTGTTTAGATAATTTTAAAATTTGATCTGAAAGATCCATGTTAAAATTTCTATCATTTCTTGCTGCTTTTTGGATGCTATATATATTTGAATTCCCCAATTTAATTTGCTGCCCATTGTCTACATTTCGATGACGATAATTGGTTCCAGATCTCGTGGTATATCTTCTGGTCTGATTAATGAAATTTGTGTTCCTAGTTGAGGTACTGATGACGATGATTCCTGTTTTACATGATAAATTTTTAACCGATTTCTATGTGCTACTTTCTTTAAAATCCTGTTTTCCAATCATAATTTGTAAGCTCCATTTCCTAATGCTTTGTGTATGTGGAATGGACCGTCCCACTTTGGGTTGAACTTTCCACTCCACTGTTTTTCAGCTTTTGTACAATGTAACAGTACTTGGTCTTCAATCTTGAATTTCATTAGTTGTTCTGATAGGTGTTTATTATGTCTTTTTTTTTGTTATTCTTGAGTGTGACTAATATTGTCAGCTGCTGTTCTTCGATTGTTTTCCAATGTTTCCATTAGCTGGTACGTTTTTTGGTATAAGATAGCCTCAAAATTCTCTTCATTGATTGTTTCTGTTGGGTATGACAGTATCACTCATTCAATCGGTAATGTAGCTTTTCTTCTATAGACTAGTTTGAATGGTGTGAACTGAGTCGTATTTTGTTTCAATATTCGGTATGCAAAGAGTACAGAAAGTATGAATAAGTCCCATTCTTGTTTGTTTTCATGACTTATTTTTGCTAGTGCTTTGCACAGTGTTCTGTTAAATTGTTCTACCAGTCCGTTCATTTGTGGGTGGTATGGTGACAATAAGGGTCTCTTTATTCCAAACCATTGGCTTAGTTCAATCAGCATATTATTAACAAAGTGTGTTTTCTGATCAGATAATAATTCTTTCAGACATCCATGTCGGCAAATTAGGTCTTGATGCACAAATTTGGCGACTGTTTTGGCACCAGCCACTTGGATTGCTCTGGCTTCTGGCCATTTTGTAAGATAGTCTACAGCTACAGTGATATAGTGATTTCCTTGGGATGTAATTAAAAGAGATCCAACCAAATCAATCCTGATTCTATCAAATGGATTTCCAACTGGAATGGGTTGAAGTGGTTCTGTTGATCTTGCTCCTCTTCTTTGCTGGTATGCGTCACAATTGAGCACATATTCAAAAATGTCTTTGTGCATCATTGGCCAATAGTATAAGTTTAGTGTTCTTTCGAGGGTAGTGTTTTTGTTAAAGTGTTCTGCAGTTGGATCTGAGTGCATGCTATATAGTATAGTTCCTCTTTCACTGTCCGTGATTAGTCGTTGTGGGTTGGGGTGGTTTTAGCATTCTCATTGATATAGTTGGTTGTCTTAAATAAAATAATTTCGGGCTTGTTTTTATATGGTACTCTGTTCCTGTTGAGATAATATCTTCTTGAAACATAGTGTCGATAGGTACTGATGTAGTTGTTGATAAGTGAGTGTGTTCATGGGTCTGGGATTAGGTTTGTGGCATCCTTGACAAACTGTCGGCATTGGTGTTCTTGGATCCTTCTTTGTAATGGATTTTGAGTGAGAATTGTTGCAAATAAGTACTCCATCTCGCATATTTTCTTTCTAGTTATGGATTGTTGAATAACCAAATAAGTCCTTTGTAGTCAGTATATAGGTCAAATGGTTGACTGAGGTAATATTTCCAAGTCTGTATGGCCCAATAAATGGCGAGACATTCCAGATCTGTTGTGCTGTAATTTTTTTCTGCTGGGCTAGTACTGTGACTAGCGTAGGCAACTGGGTGTTCTCTATTGTCCAGTCCTATCTGTGATAAGACTGCTCCTAGAGCATTTTTTGAGGCGTCCGTAGTGACAATAAACTGTTTAGTGAAATCTGGATAAATCAGGATTGGGGATGTGATCAATTGCTGTTTGAGATAGTCGAATGCTTTCTGTTGATCTTCCTTCCACAAGTATGGTACATATTTGGACAACAATTGATGGAGTGGTTTTACGATGTTTGAGAAACCTTTGACAAATTGACAATAATATCCTGCTAATTCTAGAAATCCTCATAATTCTCTAAGGTTGATTGGGACTAGAAAATCCTTAACTTTTTGTACTTTATCTGGATCAGGTTTAACTCCATCCTTGCCAATTACATGTCCTAGGAATTTTAACTCAGTTTTTCCAAAGAAGCATTTCTCGGGATTGAGTTTCAATCCAGCACTACGAAGGCATTCGAAGACTTGTTGCAGGTAGAGCAGATGGTCTTTGAATGTTTTGGAGAACACGTTTGTGTTGTCTAGATAAACTACTACTGATTTCCAAAAGATTCCTTTGTATACTACATCCATCAGGCATTGAAACGTAGCAGGAGCATTACAAAGTCCAAAAGGCATTACGTTAAACTCGAAGTTTCCGTCTCGAGTAGTAAACACTGTTTTTCTTTTGTCTTTGAGGTCCATTTCAATTTGCCAGTAACCACTTGCTAAATCTAATGACGAGAACCATTTCTTTTTCCCTAGATTGTCCAGAATTTCCTGGATGAAGGGAGTGGGATAACTATCTCTTCGCATGACACTATTTAGTTTTCGATAATCTATGCAGAATCGCATTTTCCCATTTTTCTTGGTGACCAAGATTACTGGCAAGGACCAAGGGCTTAACGATTCTTTGATTAGGCCGTTATCAAGCATCCATTGCACTTCTTGCTTAATTAGGTTATTGCCAGATGAGAGTACATGGTAAATTTTTTGCTTAATTGGTCGAGCGTCTCCTGTATCAATCTGATGCTTCATGATGTCAGTGCGTCTGAACTTATTTTCGCTGGCAAAGACATCGGCATATTGATTCAGAAGGACTTTGAGTTGCATTTGTTGCAGAGTACTTAAATTTCCTAAATTCAATTTATTGATCTCTTTTGGTGTGAACAAGTAACTTTCTTTTGGCAAATTTTATACTTGTGAGGTAATATCACAGAATAAGAATAATTGTGTAAAGTCTGGAATAGACTGGAGTTTTTTAGGATTCTGAATATCTGCAGATATGGAATTGACGAGGGTCCTTTCGGGAATTTCAATAACATTTTCTGTAGAGTTGTGGATGGAGATTTTGAAGTGTTTATGGACTTTAGCCAGTAGGTATAGATTAGCAACATTAGCTAGGAAACAGATTTCAGGACTGGCTTCGAATAATAGGGCTTGATCTTGGATTTTTTGATTCACCTTGAGGATGTATTGTCAGTATGGAGGAATAGAGATGACAGTGTCAGTGTGGATAAATTTTACCTGGTTACTGTCTTTCTCCGTGAAATTAACTGGTACATTTCCTCTTCCACTTAATCTAAACCCGTTGATTCCTCGGGTAGTGAGGCCTAACTCTTTTTGGGTTGTTACTGGAGTTAATTGGGATATTTTGACTAGGGGTAGGAAGATAGCTTGGGCAATCTTTTCTTGTGATTTTATTTTATAGGGTCTGTTCGAATTGTTCTGTAGCATCACAATGATGTTTCCCATGTAACCAGCATCAATGATTCCTCCTTTTATGTTAATTTTTTTCTTGGCTAGACTAGATCAAAAGGCAACTTGTACCATTGTACTAACAGGAATTTCTAATGCTATCTTAAAATCTATTTTTATGAGGGAATATGGGGCTATAATGATGGGTAATTGTCCAGGGTATCATAGGTCGAAACCAGCATCAGTGTCATGCATTCTTTTGGGGCAGATTTCTCCCTTGTTGTCACTGTACTATTTTAGCTCTAGTTATTTGGATAGGTCGGAATACACGAGATACTGTTCTGTTTCAGTATCTTCAGTTGGATCTTGAAACAACATGTCCTCAGTGATCAATACCTCTTCTTCGAGTTCAGGTAGTTCGGTAATTAAAAACAGTATTTTTAAAGGCAGATTGAACATGAGATCACATTCATCGCAGTATTGGAAGTGACAGGGGATCAAACAGTGATCACATAGTTTGGTATTCAAATCGGCCAATCTTTGCTCCTGTTCCTCATGAGTCAGGGCCAATTCCTGATATTGGTTCTGAAATGCGTCTGGGTTATCTGTAAAGAAATCATCTTCAGGGTAGTCGGGTCCAGTATATTCAGGTGTCCAAGGGTTGTTCTTAATTTCTCGTATTTCTTCAGGCATGACGCCTTCGGCCTTGGCACTTGCCATTCTCCAGATTTTGTGGTCATTGTGTGGATAACCGTCTAGTCTGTTAAGTGCTTGTTTTCAAGCGTTCTCGATGGGGGTTCCCTTTCGTACTCAATCATTGATTAATATGATGTATTGACAAGCCTCGTCGCATGTTTCTCCTCTGCCAGGCACATCATTCCAAAGTTCTTCATCTGGCAGAATTTCGCCACATGTGAGACACGGCATGTGGTTCCACTTGCCTTGTCGTTTTGGTCATTCAAATCTTTCCAGTAAACAAGGCCTGCAATAGTATTTGGTGGTGGTGGGCCATTCTTCATTGTCTCCGATACATGCACCCATAGTGGATAGTTTTTTTCCACAATCGACACATATTAGTCTTGGGAGTTGGTAAAATAAGTTTTTTTGGTCTGAGGTTATGTATCCTAGTGATGATGATTGGGATTCTTTTTCGGCTCTGCCTTTTCCTTTTTCTTCCCAGGTTGGTGGTGGGGGTAGTTCAGTTCAATAATCATCTGTCCATAAAACCTGATAGGTCTCGATGGTTGGTGGCATTGATGTGTCTTCGAATTCAATAAGGGGTTCTTCGGTATGTTGGTTTTTAAAGTGTCTGCACGTAGCTGGGACTTGGGTATGCTGTCCGTTGAACGTGAATTGAAGTTCTTGGGTGTTCCAGTCAAGAATAGCATTGGCTTTTGACAACCAGTCATTTCCTACTAGATCTTGATATTGAGTAGCTTTCATGACGAGTACTTTGGTAGGGATTTGGATTCCATTAATCTTGAAGGGGAAGTTGTCAATTTCTCCTATCGGGGTTTTTGTGTTTCCATCTGCTGTAATGATTTGGGTGGTAGCAGCACAGTCTACTCGGCAACCTAGTTGGTCCATAAGCTGCTTCATGATTATGCTACTGGCTGATCCGCTATCCAGGATTAATTTAATGTCTATTCCTCCAACTCTGGCATCGGTATATAGGGCCGTTATTGGTTTATTTTGATTGATAGCTGCTCTACTAAAAAGACTATGTGTGTTCAAATTATCAATGTCAAAAGAAAATATGGTGGCTAGGGTGGTGTCTTCGGTAATAGTGGCTGGTGGGATATTGCTTTTTGTTTGCTTGGAAGGTTGGGAGATTTGTTCTATATCTCCCCTTCCACAGGTGTAGATTTATCAAAACCCTGGTCTTCCATAAGACTGAGATAGGAAGCTTGATTCAGGTATCCAGTTGGTGTTGGTCGAAATTGGGCAGAACCGCGAGGGATTGGTCAAGATGGTCCACTGTTGGTTTGTACTTGATTGTTGTTGAGATTCCTCCATCTCTGATTATAGTCTATAGCTTGAAGTCTGGACGGGCTGTAGGAGGAAGTTTGATAGTGAGGAATTGCTTGTGTCATTGGTGGTGGTTGATAATAATTCTGGAGCAGTGGTTGAGTGTACGGAACTTGTTGTGCGTATAAGGGTGGTTGATTCTGAGGTATGGAATATTGGGGTATCATGTTTTGCTGATATCTGGGTTGCTGGTATGGGTTTCCTTGATTTTGGTCCATGATCTTCTTTCTGCAGTCACGGGCAATGTGTCCAGGTTTTTGACAGTAGTAGCAGTTGTGAGGATCGGATCTTCAAGGTTGTTGCTGTTGCTAACGGTTCTGTTGCTATGGGTATCTGCTGTTGTTGTTATTTTTGCTCCATTGGGGTGGTTGGTAAGTTCCTGTAGTTCCGGCTAAGAATCTCTCAATTTTCTGAGTTAGTTTCTTACTCAATTGGGTTATTTTTGCATTGACATCAGAGGTTCCGTTAATGGCTAAATTAATGGCTTGAGTATGGTTCACTTCTTGTTCTGCAGACTCAAAATTGTGAATGAGAGTGATGGCGTCTTATAAACTGGTCAGATGGCGGGGTCTTATGAATCTTAGAATACTACTCTGCAATCCTTTAATGAATTGATTAAGAACTTGTGCTGTGGTGTAGTAGTCCTTTTCGATAGCTAATATTTGATGCAGGATTTAATTGAATCATCTGAGATAAGTAGTTACTGCTTTGTGATCTTTTTGTTTAATTATGCTGAATTGATTCTGCAATCAGATTAACATATTGGGGTCACAGAAGTATTACAGAAATGCGAGTTTAAACTCGGTAAATGAGGTAGGCTTCTCTGCCAGACTCTGGTACTATGAATCGGCAGTTCTGGTCAGAAAAAATGGCAGTGTCTGAACTGTGTGGTTGTTGTTCCAACTGTTAGCAGTAATTGCTTTCTTGGCATTCACAATCCAAAAATATGCGTTATCTTCTTCACCAGAGAATTTTTCTAATTTAGCAATATCCCAGTAAGCCATGATCCAGTTAATGGGTGGGGTGTTACTGATTATGTTTAAAGGGATTGGTGTCTGCGTATTCGAGTATTCTCTGGGTGCTAATGCTGGTTGTTTTCCTTTGTTACTTGAACCAATAGGTTGTAAGATAGCTGTTTCTTCCGTTAGAGGAGATGCTGATTCTGCTAGGTTTTGTGCTGGTGGCTGTTCCTAAGTTGATGGGTTTCCTTCTGTTTGACCAGCTGCTGGGGTAAGATTTCCAAACAGCGATCCATATTCTCCTAGTGATTTGGTCCAACTGTGTTGATTCCAAGGGTGTGGATTTCCAGGAGTTCGTGGTGTTTCTGACTGGGTTTCCAGGAGTGGGTTGAATACAATTCTACTTTGCAGTATCTGATGGTATAATGGAGTTGTTGGGGAGAGGACCCTTGGTTTCTTGTTGACCATGGATTTGGCTTGGGCAGTTACGGGGTTGTTGGATTCGTTTTCATATTCCTCAGGGCCGAATTTTACTGGTTGTTGTACTTGAGAGAATCGTTGTGCCACGTAATATTTAATGTCTATATCGATTATGCACAGAGTTTCAGTGATTGCTCAGGTAGTCATGGCTGTTGAGTACCCTAGTAAGCTTTGATGGATTTGTTCTCCAAGTCTTCCTGTATTAGTTGTGTGGCCTAACAAGCAGTCAATTTTTGTATTGATATAGTTACAAAAATCCCTTTCTGTGTAAGCGGTTTCTGCTGGTATTCCTAGGTCTTTTCAAAAGTATTGAAATAGTGCTTTTCTGTACGAGGAGTGGTCCTTTCCTATTGTTTCAATAGTTGCCACTTTTATGTATTTTTGGGGGTGCTCTGTCTCTGTGGATTTATAACCTCACAGGGAGCACCAAATATTACAGGTAAACTTGGTGGATATGGGAAATGGTAACGTTTGGTGCTCTCAATTATTAATGATGCATCTTTCATGTAATTCTGTTGGCTTAGTCTTGATTATCAGTCTCTGAAAGTCTATTTCTGAATGTGAATTTTACCCATTGAGTTCTTTGGTTATAAGGCACAGAGTTTGTCTTTTGTTGATTGCAACATTTTTCATAAATATGAGCTTTTTTTTCTGAGCTAATGAGCACAGTCATTAGGGTCTGGCGTTGTCTTTTCACCCTTTTGGTAAGCTAACAAGATAATGTTAATATCCAAAACTTAGGGGGAGCTTCCCTCTTTTACCAGGCTATCACGAAGTCTATTCCCAGACAGTCAATTTTACTATGTTGCCACTCCACAAAAAATAAGACAGAAAAAAAAAGAAAAAGAAAAAGAAAAGAAAAGAAAAGAGAGAAAAAATAAATTAGTATCATTAATTGCTGTGATCAAGAGCAATTGGTCCAAATTGTTAATAGATTCGAGGTGGTTATGTTAAGAGCATCTGTTCTAAAATGGAAGTACAAGACAAGGGTTAATTCATGTAAATTCCACGAAGTTTGAGAACATAAATTCATGATTCTGATTTCTTTTAATAATTGGTTTATTTCAGGAGATAAAATAGAGAAAATAATAAAGGATGAAGGGGTATGGATATTTTAATTTCTGGTCTAGAGGTTCATATCTATTTTTTCTTCTCTGTCTTTTCTCATTTTTACAACTATTTGCTTTTATACATTCTTTTGGTTTTACAGAATTGCTTTCAATTGTCTCGCTATCACTAGCTATTGCTTTGTTGTTTCTGTTATTGCTTCGTTTTTCTATGTTATTGCTAATTATCCTATGTTATAACACATTATCTGACATTATTACATGTTATTCTGTGTTATCCTGTGTTATAACACATTATCCTATGTTATTGCACACTATTCTGTGTTATCCTGCATTATAACACGTTATCTAACATTATAACGCGTTATCCAACATTATTGCGCGTTATTCTGTATTATGTCACATTTTGGTCACATTTCTTCATAACTTTGGATCGGTTTTTTTACTTGGGTAATACCATTAACTTTTACATCAGTGTACATAGTGGTGATTAGTTTGGTGTCAAAAGCAGCTCCACTAAATAATGGAACTGGTGTAGTTTCCTTAAATTCAAATGGGAAGATTGCTGCTAGTGATTTATTGTTGGTAATAGTGGCTAGAGGTATGTTGCTGGTGATTAGTTGTTTTTGGTTGGTTGCTATATTGTTGAGTAAGGTGTTTTCTGGGATAACCAGAAGACTTAAATAATGTTGTGCATTCAGGTTTTGGCTGTATCTGGTGCTCAAATTCCGTTGTCGAGATCCTAATGGCAGGTTTACAGAACTGGAAATCAGTTGATAGATTACCATCAATGATCTCCAGCTCTGTTGTGTTAATCTCAGTCTTTGAGTTCTGTTTTAAGGTAAGTTATATGGCAGTGTCTGATTTTGTTGGGGCGGATAATTTATCTGAGATTGTGGCTGATAAATGGATTGGGACTGCAGTTGATAAATTGATGCTGGAGGCTGATAGACTGGAGGTGAGTATAATTGCTGTATCATTGGAGTTTGATATATTGGCTGCATCATAGGAAGGTAATTCGGTTAATATAGAGCTGAGTTTGATTGATTACTGACATAATTCTGAATTTGTAGTTGGCGATCAGAGTTTTAATACTGATTAGCTGATCTCTGGTTGCTTATCTTTTTTCGACATTCAAATTGTAAATGTCTTTGTTTACTACAATAGTGGCATGCATGCATTTCTTGCTACCACTGTTAATTGGTCGAGAATGATGCTAAACGTGACTGATTTTGAGAGCAATTTCTGTTTTTCTAATTGTTGTGTCATTGGGGTGGTTAATAAATGGCTTGATTGGTGTTAGCTAAGTATCCTTCTAATTTTTGATTGATTGATTTGCTGATTTGTTTTAATTTGGAATCCAGTTCAGATGGTTTATTCATCACTAGATTTACTGTATAGGCATGATTGGCTTTGAGTTCAGTGGCTTTAAAATCTCTGGCATCCATAACAGCAGCTTGAAGATCTACTGGATGCATTGAGTAAACGCATTAAAGAATGCTACTGTACAGACCTTTAATAAATTGATTCAGAATCTGTGGTGCTGTAAAATAATCAGTCTGTATGACCTGGATTTGGCACAGATTTCTGTGGAAGCATCTTAAGTAAGTGGTAACTGCTTTATTTTCTCCCTGTTTGATGGTAGTGAAGGTGTTGACTAGGTGGTTAATACTATTATTATTACTGAAATATTCCAGAAATGCAACTTTAAATTTCTGGAATGTTTAAGATTTGGCAACTAAACTTTGATACCACGAGTTGGCGGTATCTTGCAGAAAATAGGGAATAGCTTGGAGTGCTTTTGCATCATTCTATCTATTGGCTGTAATGGCTTTTTCAATGTCGTTGAGCCAGATTTGGGCATCATCTTCTTTGCCAGTGAATTTCTCAAGTTTTGCTATTGGAGCATAGGCCATTAAATCTAAGTTTGGTTGTTAAAGTTGTTATTGCAGCTGTTGAAACAGCTGCTGAGGTTGTTGAGGAGGTTTAATTGGTTCAATAATTGGTTTAATTAGTGGTTGATTAATAACAATTACTGGAAGTAAGTTTGGCTGATTAATTAATTCAGGATTTGAATTGTTATGATTTTGTGGTGTTTGAATATTCAGGGTTTTGATTTCTGGATTTTCTAAATCTAGATGTTGCTGAGTTTGGAGATTTGGGGTTTCAATTGTTGGATTTTTTGGAATTGGGTTTTGGTAAGTAAATTCTTGATCCTTAGATTCTTCTTCTGATTCCATTATTTCTCATGGATCAGAGATTCCAAAATTTGGTGGCAGTGACAGTGATCGAAGTCCTGATGGGGTTGGCGATCGTGAATTAAATCCTTCAAAGTATTCACCATATGGTTCTAGTAGGTCTGTTTTTCTTTGTTTACTTTGGAATGCAAATTGTCCAAATGTTGAGATCACATTTAATGTAGACGCGTCTGTTGATGTGATATTGATGGCACTTCTAGGAGTATAATAATATAATAAATTTGTGAGTGATTCAACTTTGTGTTTCTTCCAAGTGGGTGGTTGGATTCATTGAGATGTTACTGCTAGTGTTTGTAGTTTTTCTTTGCCTTTGCTTGCATAGGTGATTGGATATCTTTGTTGTGTATGATGTTCAATTTTTTTGTTAATCTCAGTAATGATGGATGCAAAATTATAATTTGTTGGTAAACTGGTGTTTTGGATTAATTCATGGTAAAAGATTTTTCTTGCTGATTCAGTGTTTACTGGTGTTTCTAACAAATAGGCAATTTTTTCATTAACATAGAAATTGAAGACTGATTCTGCTGATATATGATTTTGGTTTAATCCCAAGTGTTGACAGTAGTGTTGAAATAAGAATTTTGTGAATCCTAAATGGTTTGCTCCTATACTTTCTGATTCTGCCATTTTTGGAATAGGTGTAGTTAATGCTGGTTCTCTGTAGGATTATACCTCACAGGAAGCACCAAATGTTACAGTTGATTATTTGGGGTCTCAAGTCAAATAACAAACCCATAACTTGGTGCTCAAGAGCTATTGTCATTGGTAATGATAATAATGATCTAAAAGTTTTGTTGTAGAGTCTTTTGTATAATAAACAGAGATTTAATTGTTGTCTTTTCTGTAGTCTCCTGGAATTGCAATTCCGTCAAATTTCTTTCTCAGCGTGGTGGCCAGTAATCTTGACAGAGATGCCCTTCTAGTAAGCTATTCTTAAATTTTCAATTCCTATACCTTTCCTTTGGGGTCTTTTACCAAGCTATCCTTGACATCAATAACTTAACACTTAACTTTTTAATTAATTAGTAAAACAAAGAAATGAAAACATAAAAAAAAATAAACCAAAGCAATTGTAAGTTAGTATCTTGTCAATAGCCATGATCAAGAGCTATTGTTCCAACAGGGTTAAGTATCAATTACTATCAACATGAAGTGTTGATAGTGGAGAGTAGATGTGGATGGTGAATAATTTATTTATTTAATATTTGTGGATAAGAGATTTCTAGTTAAAAGATTTTACTCTTTCTACTTTTAATGCTATTACTATATATACATAATTGATGTTCTACGAGATTGCTCACATTCCCAAGTGCTATGCTATGATTTTTTGAGCAATGTGCTCTAATTTTCTAACATTGCTTCACACTGCTGAGCAATGTGCCATGTTTTCTGACATTGCTCCACCTTGCTGAGCAATATGTTCACATGCTACATGCTATTTACTTATTGGTCTACTATTTCCCTATATCTGTTTTCTTTCTATGAGTAACATTGCCAGTAAACTTTTTAAGTTTCACTATTAAAGTGTAGGCCATTAGATCTAAATTCAATTGTTGTGGTTGTGGTTGTTGCAATGGCTGTTGGGGTTGTTAAAGCAGTGGTTGAATAGGTTGCTGAAGTGGCTGCAGTAGAATTGGTTTCAATATTGGTACAATTGGTGGCTGATTGATGACAATTATTAAAGGTAAGTTTCTCTGATTAATTAACTCAGGTTTAGATTATTCAGAATTTGTTGGGTTTGAATGTTCGGAGTTTCAATTTCTGAATTCTCTGTGATCGGATTCTGGTAAGTAAATTCCTGATCTTCAGCTTCTTCTTCTTCCTCCTCTTCTGATTTTGTTATTTTTCAGGAACTCGCATTTCCAAAATTTGGTTGAGGTAGTGGTGATCGGAAACCTAATGGCATTGGCGATCATAATTTAAATCCTTTAAAATATTTGCCATATGGTTCTAGTAACTCTGCTCTTTTTTGTTTACTTTAGAATAAGAATCATCTAAAGGTTAATGTCGCATTTGATGTAGATACATTTGCTGATAATATATTGATAGCACTTCTTGGTGTATAATGATATAATGAATTGGTTGGTGATTCAACTCTGGTTTTCTTCCAAGTGGGTGATTGTATTTTTTTGGGTGTTATCACTGGTGTTTGCAATCTTCTTTTGTCTTTGTCTGCGTAGGTGATGGGAAATTGTTGTTGGGTGTATCTTTCAATAATTTAATTGATTTTCCTAATGATTGGTGCAAAACTGTGATTTCTTGGTAAGCTGGTATGTTGAAATAATTCTGTATAGAAATTTTCTCTTGTGGATTCAATATTAACTGTTCCTTCTAAGCAGTCTGTGATTTTATTGTTGATGTAAAAGTTGAAGGCTGATTCTACTGGGAAATGATTGTTGTTTAATCCTAATTGTTAGCTGTATTGTTGAAACAAGGATTTGGCAAATTCTAAATGGTTTGCTCCTATGATTTCTGATTCTGTTACTTTTGGATGATTGTTGTTGGTGCTGGTTTTTTGTAGGATTATACCTTACAGAGAGCACCAAATATTACAGGTGATTATTTGGGGTCTCAAAGCAAATAACAAACCCATAACTTGGTGCTTAATTGATAACATTAGTAATGTCTAAAAATGTTTCAATCAGAAGATTTTGATTGGAGTTTTTTGTATAATGGACAAAGATTCTTGTGTTATTTTTTCTATAGCTTCCCAGAATCCCAATTCTATCAATTTTTTTTTCAGCGTAATGGTCAGCAATCCTCTGGTAAGCAATCCATAATTCTTACACATTCTACCCACTTGCAGAGGTTTTTTACCAGGCAATTTTTGACATCAATACTTAGCACTTTAATCTTCAATCAATTAGTATACCCAACAAAATAAAGACAAAAAAATAAAAGAGATAAAAAAAATAAAGACAATAAGCCAAGACAATGTAAGTTAGTATCCTATCAATAGCCGTAATCAAGAACTATTGTTCCTATATGTTTTAAGTATTAATTACTATGACCATTTAGAGTTGATAGTGAACAACTGGATTTGAGATGCTGAATAAGTATATTTATTAATATTTTAGAATGCTATGGTTTCTAACTGGGGAACAGTAACTAAGGAATTTTTTTTTTCCCTTTTCCTTCCTTCTGTCTCTAATGCTATTGCTATATATATGTATTTTCTAGTTTTACAGGATTGCTTTGGATTGTCTGTTTTTGCTAGCTATTACTTCGTTTTTCTTATATTATAACTAATTATTCTATGTTATAACATGTTATCTGATGTTATTATATGTTATTCTATGTTATCCTGTATTATAACATATTATCTTATGTTATAATGCATTATCTAACATTATAATGTGTTATTTAACATTATTGTGTGCTATTCTGTGTCTTTTCATGTTTTGTCACGTTTTTTTTCAGGTCACTTTTTCTTTCTTTCTTCAAGTAACACCATTTAAATCAGGAGGTAATTGTCAAGGAGATTCCAGTAGATCTTCTCAAATCAGCAATTGAGTCAGTGTTCTCTAAATTTGATCAGATGATTTTGATTAGGATACAACTGATTAGACTTTGGCAAAAAGCTTTAGTAGAATTTGAGTCATCAGATGTGGCTAGCTTGGTTGCTTTTAAATGGTCAGTTCTCATGGGTAAAAATTCTGTTCATGTTGTATTGACAGTGAATGACAAAGAATTGTAAGTAGTGAAAAATTGTCATCAGGCATTGTTTTATACTCTTCCAGTTGGTATAATGGCTCATGATCTTTCTGATTTGTTGAAATCATATGGTAGAAAGACCTGTTTTATCAGCCATAATCCCAGCTTATATGTGTATGATAGATGTGTAATTGTGTGTTTTGTCAATGAGGCTTCCAATTGGCTGCTATTGGTTCTATTCTAGTGTTTAAGGGTGTGAATTTGCACTGGGCTGGTCTTTCTTTGGCCGTTGTGCTAATTGCAAACAGTTTGGTCATATCTCTACAGAGTATTTATTGGGTGAAAATTTTGGTGCTTGTGGTAAGTGGGTGGCAACTCCTCAGGATCAGATTCATTTGGCAAACATATATAAGAAGAAGCAAGTGCCAATTGTTCACTCAGTTTCTTTTGGTGAGAAAACTTGGGTTCAGGTGGTTAGTGGTTCTTCTTCTTGGGTGGTGTTACGGTTTAAGAATTTAGCAAAAAGAATCATAAAAATAATACAAACTATTCAATCATAATATAGCACAGTAATAATCTTAGAAAGGTAATGATTAACATAGTAGCAAACACCATCTCGCGATAGTGGCAAGCACCAGTTCACAATAGCAG
>JAAOMT010000327.1:2910-92965 GCA_016748015.1 Geosiphon pyriformis | reverse complement strand
AAAAATATAATTAGTTTATTTATATATTGTCTTAATTAAATATTAAATAAATATACTTTACATGAACTAAAATAATAAATTTTATTTATATCTCAATTATAGCTATAATAAACTATAATATTAATGCTATAATAATTAGCTTTATCTTTTATTATAAAATATTTATCTACTAATTTTTTTATTATTTTGCTAATATTATATTTTTGTTATAATTATTTCTTCAATTTAACTTTAATCAGATGTTTTTTATATTTTATTAGTAAATTTTTTGCTTTTTTTTCTTGTAGTCATTGTATTATAATTTATATCAAAAATGTAAACATGTATTACATAATTCATTTTGGACTTATAATTTGAATATAAAGCATTAGTTGATGTTATAGCTTGTAAAATATATAATATTTTTTCAATTTTAACATGCTATTGCTTTTGTGAACTACAATAAAATCATAATAAATAAAATTTATAATTTATTTTAGCTGAAAAAAGTATAAATAATCAAGTATTTAGTTAAGATTTCTACCAGAACTTGGTAATTTAAGTATTTTAACATAATTTTTGAAAAGATTTTTCATGTAGCAACAATTTTATTAATAATTATCTTGGTTTTTATTATAGCATTCATTTTATGTTATTATAAATGCATGGTATTATGTTATTTGTTGTTAAATAATTTCTGATATTTTCCAAATGAGTGTGGCCAATTCTCAACATATTGAGATATGTTTTCTGACAAAGCAGTGTATTGTAATTTCAGTAGTAAAATATTTGCTTATTAGTATGTATTTTCTTTTTAACACATTGGCTGGCACTTATTTTTTCACTATTTTTTGCTTTGAACTGGCATTAAAAATATATCTTGTTTAGATTTAGAGAAAGCTTAAAATATCTCATGTAATTTGGCAAACTTTTCTTTTAGAATATTTTTTAAGCAACCACAATTACAACCTAAATTTAAGAAACATATTGCCATTTCATATTCGGTAAAAAATGTTATAATTAGAACTTTTTATATATGGGTAATCCTATATATAAATTTTATTACTTTTTTTTTTTTGCAATTACAATAATGAATATGCAAGCAATAAAAAACTGCTTTAAAGTAATATATATATATACTTATAATTTTATATCTTTTCATGGTTTATGCATGTAATTAAATTAGTTTTTACAAACTAAAAGTGACTTAATTTTTGAATTACACTAATAGCTGTCTGGAAATATACAGCATTTACAACTTATGTTGTCTTTGTTGCTTTCTTCTGAAGATACTTTTCGGCTTCTTCAATGGCTTGTGCAATGTCTGTTTCAAGCTTCTGCTAATTAAGAATAAGTTTTTGGTCTATTGAATCAAAAGAGGCTGGTATCAAAGAACTTCCAGTTTTTATGGTTTCACAATAAACACTAGTTTTTACTCTGGGAATTGTCAACTGGCTGGTTGACTGGAATCACAAACTTATAGCAGGCTTTTCTGATGTATACACCAATGGTTGCATCTGCCAAAGCAGAAAATGCTCCTTTTCATCTGTTTAACAATCAACAGAATCCTCCTAAGCCACTAGCAATTGTTGAACAGTGTTCAGCAACTGATTCCTGCTATCATTTTTTTGCAAAAAATCATATGCAGTGAGACCAAACAATCCGACTGCAAACTAATAACAATATTTGTATGCAAGCTCATTGCTGTAGTTCACTTCATTATCTTTAGAATTAGACTTGTATTTCTGTTTCCGTAGCAAACTTTCAGAAAATTCTTCATTTTTTATGCCTTTGAATCTCCACTATCTTTGCCTCAATGGTTTCAGTAATTGTACCAACTTGAGAGAAATAATATTTCTCATCTACACCTGCCAAGTTAGTACTGAATTGCATGTATAGCAATAAGAAAGACAAGGTAAATAATTGTTTGATTCCGACATTTGATGGATAATTTATGCTTGTCATATTGTTGAAGTAGTTAATATTTTTGCTCTTTTGATAGTTCTTTACAGAGACCAGAACATACAAAATATTGTTCAATATCATAAAGTTATGGATCCCAATGTTCATTACCAAAAGAATAATCAAGTCTGTCCCTTGTTAATTTTACTTGCAGATAAAAGCAGTGTCATGCTTAAGTGCTTTAAGAATATGTTCGAGAGGCGGTGTATAAGTAATCACAATGAAATGATTAAATTGAATATATGCTTTTAACAACTTTTTTTTAATGTCGTTTTCATTCATCTTATAAATTACATTGCAGTAGACATTATACTTAAAAAGATATCTCAGGTAGTGTACTAGTGGCATAGGACGAGAAAACCAATTCAAACTCTCTATGCTATTTAATAACTGCAATGCACCACAAGCATAGTCTCATTCATGCAACAAAATAAGGCGTGCAATCACTTCTCCTTAGTATCCTTTCTTGACCAGTCTTTCCTTTATCATGTTTATGAGAGGGTTCAGAACTCTTATCAACCCAACTTCTTCAGACTTACCAGTAATTTGCACTGAAGCTTTTGTGAGTATTGTTTCTGATATGCATCCTGTCATAATTGTGGTTCGAGTGTCGTTAATGTAAAAACAAGGACGCATGTAGCTTAAAGTAAGTGTTGAGGCCAATTTGCTTTGAGAAACAATGTCCAGACAAAGACGAGGACTAAAAATTGCAAGGCACTCCAGATTATTGATCCATTCTCCATTTTTCTTATTTAGCCAGCCATTGTAATCCATGCCACCAATTAGCTTGCTTCTTGCAAATGATATGATGGCAGCTGGTTTGAAATGGCCAGATCTATGCAAAGCTGTCCATAATGGTCTTCCGAATTTAAAAAAGTGCTGTAGTAGAGCTGATTCAGCCAAGGTTTGTGACAAGTCTGTGGCAGAAAAATTGACAAATGCAATTTCAGTGAATAGAAGAAACAGTTTGCATCCTTTTTTTTGCAGACGAAATGAACTGAAATTATGGATCTTGGAAGTAGTGTCCAAAAAAACACAAAACACTCTTTTACCATCACTGTTTACAGGAAGTGTTTTCATGACATATTGCAAACACTCGAAGTTGCTCCAGGTCTGTCCATTCTTTTCATTTAGGATTCTTGCTTTGTCAAAAACAAACAAAAATTGTGATTTAACTTTATAACTATCAATTATTCAGAGTCTTTCCAAGCATATTCTCATTGACTTCCAGTATTTAGACACAACCATTTTTAATTCTGTAAAATATGTGGGGTCATTCACATTCGTATTCAAAGATGGAAGCTGCACAATAATTTCTCTTATTTTTGCTTCCACTGCAAACCAAAAAACCATTGATGATTTTTTGGAAATTTGTTTTTGGATCCAGTGTTTTGCCAATCTTTCAGCAATTATTTCATGAAAAAAGAACTGGATGCACTCAAATATTGCACAAAAATACATAACATATACTTTGACCATGTCGGCATCTCATCCAGTTCCATTGTTAAGCTTTCTCTGTTCAGTCAAAATATCAGCAATTGGACAATGAGATGATCTGCCACTGTTTTTTTTGTGAAAACAAACATATGAAATGGGTAAAATTTTCTTGATTTTAATCATCAGTTGAGACTTTTCAAAGCTGGAAGCTTGTATTAAATCACAGTATGGTGAGTTGTACTCTGTTGAATTGCACTCCGTCATGTTTTTGTTAACATATTGGCAGAATGCTTTGGCAATGCCATAAGGATCACAGTACTCCAAGTTTGAAAAAGCTATTTCCACGGCGGCGTACTCTCTATAACCAAACCAGTAACCCAAATTTGTATTTAAAAGATATAGGATTGACACCAAAGATATGGAATAGGCAAATATATTAGTTAGTGTCTGTGGTACATATACAAGCAATTATTTGAGAGATAATAAATAGCAACATAAATTTTGTAAAAGTGCATTGCAAATATGAAGAAGATTACTCACAAACAGCTATAAAGAGACACAAGTATAAATAGAAGTGAATGTTAAGCAATAAACCAAAAAAATGTAGTGTCAAAATATTAATAAATTTCCACAATAGATGAATATGTAGGAAGAGATATAATGAATATAACAAAAATATTAGAATGAGTGATCAAATAAATGCCCAGTAACGCATTTCGACTACTTTTCAAACTAATATTCAACGTTTTCAAATAAATTAAAATAGAAGAACATTGCACGCTGCTATGCCTATTCTAACAGTATTTGAACTATTCTCCTTTTGTTGCTCCTATTCTATTTAACCTAAATGCATAAATAGTATATCTCCAGTTTTATCTTTACAACAAGTTTACATATAACCTAACCTTTATAACAATGCTCTATTCTATACTTCTCTCAATGTCCATGTGGTAATGCATTCTAATTATTCTCATTCTGTAGACCTCTAGGGCTATTTTATAAACTTCCATTGCTTTTTTATTAACTCATAATGTCTCTTGTCTCCTCCAGTTCACCTTTAAAATGAGTTTACATATAACCTAGCTTTGCTACAATTCAACTTGTCCCAACTATTGTGTTGTTAAGATTTATAATATTTTCCTAATAAACATATATTGCTTTCTTGCTTATCTTTTTGTGTCTTGAGGCACTCTGTGTAAATTTTGTCATATATAGCCTTAGAATTTTGTTGAATGTATTAATTAACAAATTTCCAATTGACTTGGTTCATGTTGTCAAGTTATAAGAAGGAAACAAAAAAATGTAAGTGCATTTATATCTTGCTGTGCTCCCTTGTATCATGGAGCATATCACATTGCAGAACAATCACATGCATCAAATCAGATTGTCTGATTGTTGCCCTTGTGATTGATGTTTTTAATATACCTTTGTCATGGCTAGATTTATATGAATAGTTCTAATTTTACTAATTAGTGATTTATGTGTTTGAAGTAATCTTTGTTTATTGTCAAAGAAAAAGGTTTCAGAGGTAAATCAAACTGTCTTTAATAGTTGATAAATTTATATTGAGCCATAGTTGTGCCACCAAACCAAGGATTAAAAATGCCTATTAATGCTGTCAAATATTCACTTTGTCTGGTTTTGTTGCAGCATGTCCCAAATAATTTTTTAATATTAATTATGCTACAATATTTTATTTTAAGCAATATTAAATGTTAAAAATATATAATATAATAATAACTTGAAAGTTAATTTAATATTTAAATTAAAAAATAAATAACAATATTGATAAGCCATGAGCATATGCAAGTCTTTTTAAATGATGACTAACATAGGCAACATATTTGGAGAAATTAGTAGCCAATAAAAAGTTTGCTGTAGTGGTAACTAATAGTTTTAATTGGCTCTAGTCTAATATTTAATAATTTGTTGGGCTATGTTTTCAGCAGAAAAAAATAAACAATACTATTAATAAATTTTTCACATTAAAATAAAAAATTATATTACAAAGCATGCTGTAAAGACTATTTAATAAAAGTAGCTTTGTTATCTAAATAGTAATTTATACTAATAGATAAAAGATTTGAAATGTTAGTTACATAACCACACATATATTAACCATATTTTTTCAAACCATAACAAATTCACAAAACATCATAACCACTATTAAAACTATTAAACATTAATTAGAAGTGGCAATGACCCAATATAAAAGATACATAAAGAAGCTAAAATAAAAAAGTAAAAAATTGGATAAAAAAAAATAAATTAAGTAAATTAAAAAAGAAGTTGAGAAAGAAAAAGTATTATAATAAAAACCAAAAAATTGAAAAATAGAGGATAAGAAAAAGCTAAAAAAAGAAATAAAAAATTTAAAAGTAAATAAGAATAAGTAAAGAGTATAAATACAAAAATTACAAAATATATTGATAAAAATAATTAAAATTAATAATAACTTTATGAATTGGGTATTGAAAAATAAAATAAAATAAAAAATTTGTTAAAATTATTTTTTATTATTATTATTTTCATTCAAAAATCTTTTTCATTTAGAAATATAAAGTAATATATACATAGTATAAAGTAAATATAATAATATGTTTTTTGTTTATGAAATATTTAATTTAAACTGTTGTATTTTTCAATTTTATGAAATACTCTATGTTTATATTTGCTTTTAGCATATTAAAGTTTTTTATATTATTTATTATTTGTAAAGTAGCATTAAAATAAAGTTACAATAAAATACAAGTTAATAAAACTGTTTTAATTTAATATGTTTTTATTTAATTATTTAATACTGTTTTAAATTAAGCAAATAATTTTATATTTTTTATTAATATATTATTTATACAAAAATTGGTTGTATTTTTTTATAAAAAAAGAAATTTTTTTAGTTTGTTGAATTTATTCAAATAAATTACAATAAATGTAAAATAATTTAGCAAAATGTATTTAAAAAACAAAATTTAGATAACACAACAAAAAATTTAATATACTAAAGAATTAATTGTTTAATTAAACTTCTATTTCAAATATTTTACAAAAGTTTAATATAAAAATACTTTTTATTAAAATAGATTAAAACAAAAATTTAAGAATAAGAATAATAAAAAACAGAAGACCAGATTTTTATGTTAAAAAAATAGTTTGTTTTTATTTAAAGACAAAAAAATAATGTTAATGGTCTTTAAGTTGTTATAAATAAATTTAATAAGTTTAATTTTTTGTATTTTAAAAACATAAAGGTTATAATATAATATATTATTATTTAATATTTAATCATTTTTTAAGATATTGTTAATATCAAAAAATTGTTAATTGTGTGCTTTTAATAAAAGTGGTTAAATTTTTAATAAGCTAATTTATTTTTAAAGTATTTTTTATCTTTAAACTATATATTTTATTATACTTATAATAAAAATAATCAATTTTGTACTAATTACTTAATATAGTTACTTTGCAATAAAGTTAATTTTTCTGCAAAAATCTTTGATTATAAATTTTTTCCAATTTTTATATGTAATTATTTTCTTATAAAAATTAATTTTTTTATAAAAAACTTGACTATAAATTTTTTAATAATTTAAAAAAAAGGACTTTAAACAAAAGAAATAGTTTTTTGTTTAGATTTGAAGTTAGTTAAATTGTTATTAAAGCTAATAACTAATTAATTTCAAAATATTAGTTAAATTGTAAATTTTAAAGCAATATAATTATAAAAAGTAAAAATTTATTTTGTTTATTTGTAATAACTAATTATTTTGGTAAATTATTAAATATTTTAGCAAATTTTGGCAAATTTTTAAATATTATTTTATTTAAAATATTATTTAATTTGATTATTTTAGTTATATTTGGGTATTATATAATATTATTTAATAATTTAATAAAATAATAAGTAATAAAATAAAAATAATATTATATACTAATTAATAATAAAATTATAATAACAATTTTATATTAATTAATAACTTAATTTTTACTTGAGTAATAAAATTTTTTTTTATGACTAAATTTTATTAAAGTCAAAGTATTGTTTGTAATTTTTCAAAATTATTGAGATAATTTGGTCTGAGAATTTTTAAAATATTAATTTTATAAACTTTTCAATATATTAAATTTTTATTAGTTTTAATATTAAATTTTATAAAATGTTTTACAAGTATTAAATAAGTTGTAAAATTTAAAAGCTGTTCTAATTTTGTAATAAATGTTTATTAATTTAACTGTTTTAAAATTTATTAAATTTTTGCTTTTGTTGTTTTGAGCTTTGTTTTTTTTTATTAAGTATTTTTTATGTAAAAAGTATAATTATTGTTTGGTTTATTAAAAGACTGTTAAAGTTTTTATTAAATTATAATAACTATTAAAATATTAATAAAAGTAAATATTTTGTTTTTTTTATAAGAGTAAAAATTTTGAGAAATAGTTATTATAAACTATTTAAAAAGAAGTAAAATAATATTTTAAGAAAAAAATGTTTTTGATATATGTAAGATTTATATATTTTTGAATAACTTTTTTTTGTTGCTATATTAACTATTTTTGTTAAATTTTTTACTAAATTTTTAAAAATAATGAAAACTATAATTTAAGTGTTCAAATTTAAGTGTTGTTATATAATAATTACTGCTTCTAAATTTTGGAAATATCTTTAAGATTAACCAAAAAAAATTGTTTATTAATTTATGAAATTAAAAATACGAAATCGGTTTTTAAATAATAGTACTCAAGTCTATTACTATGTGTAATTTTTTTCAAAACCTTATTATTAAATCTTAACTTACATAATTTATTGTTTAAAACTTGGTATATATAAAAGAGTTTAACTTGTAATAATTAAAATTTTCTAATATTTATCAAGGCAAAAATTTATAAAAAACATCTTTTTGAATAATATTTTATAATATTTTTCCAAATAAAGAGTTTACTATCATCAAATTTTATTCTGATAATGAAAATAAGATGATAAGAAATTAAAAAAAATGTATATTTATTATGAACTACTTAAAATTAAATTATTTGCTTTTTTTGCTAATTTAATTATTAATGTTAAAGATCTTATATCAATTTTTACATTATATTGGTAGATTTAAAACTGTAAATGAAGGTTAATATTAAACACTTATAAATAGAAATAAATTCAATTTAGAGATAAAATATTTATCAAAGATAATAATTAGCTGTGATTCCTTTTATTACATTCTTTCAAAACATTTTTTATTGAAAATTTTTAATCAGGATTTCTAAAATAGTAATCTTTAGAAAAATCAATCATTTGCAAAATTAAAAGACAACTTCTATAAACTGCTTCTCAATGTATGCTTGTTGTCATTGTTTAACCTTCTGCTATTTTCTTTACGCATTTTTTTGATACTAAAAACTGTTCCATTTTCTTAGTTTTAGACTGTTCTATAAACCTTTAATATCTAGACATCAGATTTCCAGAGTTATACTTGCACCACTTATAGAATATCCAAAATTCTCTCAACTTTTTCTGTAGTAAGACGATTTTTAAAATTAGCATCCCAATACATTATAATTATTTCAGCAAAACAAAATGGAATAAATGAGGAAGTAATCTTAGGTTTTTAACTATTCAAAATATCTATTATAAGAAGGTGGTCATAAAAACAATTATGAAAAGAAGGCTTTTCTGTTGCTAATTCTTATAATAACATGGCAAAACTATAAATATTATCAGCTGAAATAAGCTTTTCTTTTCTTAAGACTTCTGGTGGAATGTATGGAATAACTCCATGTATCTTTTTTTTTCCTGTTGTTTTTGCTTCATAATTTATTGCTTGACATAATCCGAAATCTCCAATTTGTACAAATTGTGGATCTTTTTGTAGGATATTGCCCAAGAGCAAGTCATGATGAACCATACAATAATTATAAATTAAAGAAAGTCCATTAGCTATTTTCCATGCAATACTTAATTTTTTCAACCCATTTATATAATGAAAATTTTTGATAAATATTTTCACATATCTCTATGTTTAGCAAACTTCATCACAATTCTATATTTGACTGTTTCAGCATTTTGCATAATTCTATAGATTGAAGTGATATAATCATTTATATATTCACTATTATTAATTTCAATAACTCTTTGAATATTTAACTATCAACACAGTGTAAAAAAGTAAGAAAGTAAGTAAAATAATAATACATAAAATAATAAATATAAATATAAATAATAATAGTTTTTGTTTACCTTTTTAAACACTTCTTCACTGTTTGTTGGTATAATTTTCATTGTTACTTTCTTCTCTACTCCTCATTTTTTATATTCTATAAAACCATGATGTTTCATAATATATTTATTAATTAATTCATCAATTAGGGTTGCTTTATAATTCTACTGAATCCTCTTCTAGCAATTTTGTTGATATTCGACAAATGCTCCCATAGAATCCATTCATAGTAATGAAAATTAGCCTTATAAATATTAGATTGATTAGATAGAATATAGATTGGATTTTTAATTATTTCATTGACTACTTTATTGCTGCTTCAAAAGTCGTGGTAAAGTTTTTCAAAAAATATGAACCAGTATGAACTTCAATGATTAGAATTATTATTTAGAATACTCTTTTGACAGGGTGAACACAGGTTGCAATCATGTATTTCTGAATAAAATTTCAAATGTGAATAGATTATAATTCGAAGAGAGCTTTTATAAATCTTTTATTAATAGTATGTTTTAGAAAGTAAGTAATTTCTTAAAAGCAGAGTTTCTATTTATACTGCTGTTCCTCTATGTTAAGAAATTAAATGTCACTACAAATTGATTACACAAGTTTAACTATAAAAAAAAATTCAGTAGCTACAGTGTGTTGCAAAAAAAATTGGACGGAAAAAAATAATTATTGTGCTTTATCCAATGCACTAAAAGATATAAATTATATATCATTAGAAAGCTAAAAAATAGAGAATTTTATTAAAAAAAAATTTAATATGATATTTTTTCCCTCTTATTCGCAATTATCATCTCAATAATTTTTCATTGATCCCACTAATCCAATTAGAGTAGATTGGAGAATATTTCACCACTTTTCCTTCATAAACTGTTCTAATTCATCCCAATTTTTGGGCATACGCTTCTCTACATTTTTTTTCACAATAGTCCATAAGTTTTTAATGGAATTTAAGTCAGAACTATTAGATGACTAAGTTAAAACTTCAGGCATATTCTCTTGAAGAAAGGCTTTGGCTAGACGGCTTGTGTGCTTTGGGTTATTATTCTGTTGAAAATGTTACTCATTCCCTAATATTTTTATTATTCCAGGTAAATGTTTACAAATAATTTCTACATAGAACTTAGCATTCATTATTTGGGTAAAACAAAATAAACTTATTTTTTCTTTCTCATAAAAACCATTACACACCATAATTTTTGTTCAATCTTTTGGTATAGCACGAATTGGTCATTGGCCTTTATATTAACATTTTACTGTAATTTGGAATAGACAAAAAGTTATTTTATCTAAAAAAACAGTTCTTTTCCAACTATCATTGAGATGTTCTTGAGCCCACTTTGCACAATTTTTCTTGTGGAGATTGGTGAGCATTGGAGTTGCTAAAAACAAGTCTTTTTTATACCCATGATTAATTAAATGCCTTTGGATAGTACTAAAAGAAACGTCTATATTCTTTTTTGCTAATTTTATTTTCAAAGTCTTCAAAGATATTAAAGAATTCCGACAGAGGTATTGTCTTAATGTTTGTGATGCATCTCTTTTAATTTTTTGCAGCCAACCATTTCCACTCGCATGTACTACCATTCCTGTTTTTTTGAGTTTTTTAAGGATATTATAAATAATAGAGCATGGTATATTTGTTTGCTGTTTTATTTCAGTTGCATCTTATATCCCTTCATTCCAAAAATATAATATGGTCTGGTATTGTGTTTCTTGCTTAGAAGGTAGGATTATGCAAGAAAATTTCAAAAAATTATTAGTAAAATGTGCGAAAAAAATTTATCATATTTAGTCATTTATCTTAGCATTCACTCCTAATTTAACTACCATAAACTAACTAAAATTAGTTAAACTGTATCAAATTTTGTAATGTGCATTTTTGTCCAGTTTTTTTTGCAACACACTGTATACTACATAAAGATGCCAAACAAGTTTCTGATTGTCTTATTGTTTAAACAAGTATTTCAATTTATTTATTTGCAGAACACTAGCAACAACTATATAATAATAATAATAATAATAATAACCCATTTTTTGAAAATTAAATTAAATTAAAAAATTTAAATTTTAAAATTGAAAATAAAAGTTTTAAAAACTGAAATAACATAAAAGAATTTATTCATATATTAAAACAAAGCAAAATAATATATTTGTTTTATAAATTTAATATTATTCAACCAACTTTTACTATTTATAAATTTATCTAAATAAATAAAGTATTTTCACATTTATAAATCAAAATTTTAATATACATTATTAACAATAAATTATAATTATTTTATCGCTAATTAAAGTTTAAGTCTAATTCCTATTTCACATTAAAATAGCAAGATAAAGAAAAATAAAATTGCCATTTTTACTTATTTCAGCAATAATTACCTTCTTAGAGATAAAAATTGATAATACTATTTTCAAATCATTGTAAAACCTTACAAGAGTTTATAACTACTATCTTGAGTCAGAGATTTTTTTAATGGAAGATCTTAAATAAAATATGAATGTAATTAATTTCATTAAATTCTGGTGCTAAAACCTAATAATAGAATTAATATTAATTAATTTGTTTAACTAGCTTCTCGACTAAAGAATTAGATTTTATCAATTTTTTTATAATCCTTTAATTAATTTACCTTTGGCAGATATCGAGTTAGATAGAGACTTGCCATTTAAATAAAATTACTATAGTTAAAAAAATTATCTCTTTTCAAGGTTTAAAAGTTAAAGGCTCAGAGCAAAAGATCTTGATATCATTTGTACAAATCTAATTTTTATTACATTAACTTTAAATCACCTGAAATTTTAAAAAATAAAATGTGAAAGATTTAGAAAATACCAAGTTTTCATAAAATTTATAAAACTTATCTTTTAGAAATTGTGTTAAACTTACTAAAAAAATATTCAAAATAATTTTTTAAATTGAATATTCTTTTATTGTATTAAATAAATATTCCAAAAACAGTCATTTAAAAATAAAAAATACATTTCTTTAATAAAAGACTGTGCAAAACCCTAAAACACTTGTTAATAAGATTGTAATATAGAAACATAGATGATCAAATATTTACTCTACAAATTAACTATATTTTATTTTAATAGTTTAATTTACAACCTAAAAACCACTACAATGTATGCATTTATTGAACATGCAAATTCTAAACAAAAAATACATTTGAGATAATTACATGAAAGGTTCAACAAGAATTTTATATTTAAAATTAACTAGATTTGTTGTTAATTTGATTAACTGATTTATAAATCTGATTTTATAGAACGTTATGATCTGATAGCATTTTTAGTAAATTAGAATTTAAGTCTTGAATCTAAATTTAATAATTGTGTTTAAATTTTTAGATGAACAATGAATCAATTACTTAAATAGGCCAATTTTTATAAACTCTAATCCAGTTCTTGGTAATATCAAAGGTAATTAGACTTTCTCATTGTTTTTTCTACAAGATTGTATTACTTCTCCTCCTTGTAACATAATCATTTAATTGGGATGACATGAAATACATATTACTTATTTGAACAAAAATTTCATTATCCCAAAAGTACAACAACAATAATATTATATATTATATATTATAAATTCAATAAGACTAAACCGATTCTGAGGTAAACTCTGGAAACTCACCATATTGTCATGTATATAATAGAACCATAAAGCAAGCACATTTAATAAACCGAATAAAGATTATTTTGTTAATGTTGTCATTGGTAATAATATTGTCAAAGATGCAATATAATGAAGCACCAGAGAAATCCATAAAAATATTTTGTTTGTATCAATTTAAATATTATTTAATACTTATTTCTTTAACTATTGATTCTTTCCCCGAATCTTTGAGAAGAAAACAAACTAAAATTAATTGCATTTACTATTATTGCACTCATTATAATAATTCTTCTATATTTTAGGGAAAAAAAGAAATTTTCTTGGATATTTTACCTTTTTTCACAGTTTTATTATATCAACTATTATTATTAAAATTTTTAAATTAAATAAATATATTAATTTAGAGTAACATGGAAATTTTTTGGTTTAATAAGTTGACTGCCATTATGTTAATTATGAAAATTCTTAGCATAATAATTGAGAACAGAAATTTATTTAAAAGCATGTTTATAAAAAGTGGACAGATTTTTAGTATCTGATCGACTTTTTAAAGTGATGACTGGTCATACCAGAAAAGTTTATTGAAAAGAAATGATATCAGATACATAAAATTAAACAATTTAATGATAATAAAGTTTAATTGCAGGCATGTATTAATCTAAAAGTTCAAACGTTGAAATTAAAAGCTTAGAAGATTTTTTACAGCTGGTATTCAAATAATAATATTATCTATATAAAAGACCTACAAATTGGAAAATTTCTCATTATTCTAAATAAGGCTTATAGCGAGCCAAATTCAGAATTCATTATCAGATTTGGTAACAAAAGTTTAAAACAGATAAGAAATTTTTGTTTAATATGGTTAAAACTATTGTAAGATGAAGATTTTTTTTGTTATTAGCCTACCAAAAATTATACCCAAAAGTTCAAATAAGAATAGTCACATTCAGCAAATTCCATCCAGGTGACCAAAATTTTGCATCACATATTTTTTTAACAGATGTAAAAAGGTATTAACATTTATATACAAAGTATTAAATTTTCTAGTATAGCAATTGTAATACTTGTGATAAGAATTTGCCACTTTTAAAATGTCCAGAACGTCTGAAAAAACATAGAATTTTCAATTTGAATATGTAAAAAAGATTACTGTGAGTATTAATTTTCGAAATCTGAAATTTTTTGAGTTGTAATTATTCAAATTCATTATTTTTTTAGAATTGCAATGCAGAAAAATACAGCTTAATTTAAAAAAACTAAATAGATTTATATTTTGGAATGATATGAATTGTGACTATAATCAGAGAAGCTTTGAACTAAAAATCTTTATAAATTTACAAAAAATTTTAATAAAAAATGTTTTGAAAGAATATAATAAAAGGAATTACAGCTAATTATTATCTTTGATAAATATTTTATCTCTAAATTGAATTTATTTCTATTTATAAATGTTTAATATTAACCTTCATTTACAGTTTTAAATCTATTAATATGATATAAAAATTGATATGAGATCTTTAAAATTTATAATTAAATTAGCAAAAAAAGCAAATAATTTAATTTTAAGTGGATCATAATAAATATACATTTATTTTAGAATTTTTTTAATCTCTAATTATCTAATTTTTATTATCAAAATAATATTTGATGATAGTAAACTTTTCATTTGGAAAAATATTTATAAAATATTTTTCAAAAAAATGTTTCATATTAATTTTTATCTTAATAAATATTAGAAAATTTTATTTATTAACAAGTTAAACCCTTTTATATATACCAAGTTTTAAATAATAAATCATATAAGTTAAGATTTAATAATAAGGTTTTGAAAAAATTACACATAGTAATAGACTTGAGTACTATTTTTAAGAACCAATCTTATATTTTTAATTTAATAAATTAATAAACAATTTTTTTTGGTTAATCTTAAAAATATTTCCAAAATTTAGAAGCGGTAATTATTATACAACAACACTTAAATTTGAACACTTAAATTATAATTATAATTTTCATTATTTTTAAAAATTTAATAAAAAATTTAACAAAAATAATTAATATAGCAACAAAAAAAGTTATTCAAAAATATATAAATCTTACATATATCAAAAACATTTTTTTCTTAAAATATTATTTTACTTCTTTTTAAATAGTTTATAATAACTATTTCTTAAAATTTTTACTCTTATAAAAAAAACAAAATATTTACTTTTATTAATATTTTAATAGTTATTATAATTTAATAAAAACTTTAACAGTGTTTTAATAAACAAAACAACAATTATATTTTTTACATAAAAAATACTTAATAAAAAAACAGTGCTTAAAACAACAAAAGAAAATATTTAATAAATTTAAAAATAGTTGAATTAATAAACATTTATTACAAAATTAGAACAGCTTTTAACTTATTACTAATTTTCTGTCTTTTTGTAACAGTTTTTTATGGGTTTATAACAAAATACACTCCAATTTTATCTTTGATTATTTTTGTTTTCGATTATAAGCAAAGCATCTAAATGGTTTTTTATTTAATAATTATAGATTATAAGAAAAATATTTGAATATTATAATCAAAAAAATATTTTTCTATGCTAATTAAAAATAAGTCTGTTTTGGGACTAGAATAATTTTTTTATAACTGTTTTGTCGTTTTACTGCTGATTACTTTGGGTATTACAATAACTGATAACCAATTGGTTCTTTTGTAATACTTTTTGATTTGTATATCATGAACAAGTCGATTATTAAATATTAAACCATTTTGGTTTGATTTGTATTCAAAAAGTGTTTTATATGGTTTTTTTTTCTTTAGTTTTTTTAAAAAAATTTTTATTTTTTTGTATACTATTTTTTTTGCCTTTATTAAAGAATCTAAAATTGTTTCAAGTTTTTATTGTAAAATGTTTTTATAATTAAGTTCAGTTATTTTTTTAAAGAGTATTGTTTTGATATCTGTTTCAATTAATAACATTGCTATATATTTATAAAATAAGTAGAAAAGTTTGTTATAATTTACTCTTCTATAAGCAAAGAAAGCTAAAAGCAAAATTTTGTTCTATAGATTCGTTTTTTTATTGGTTTTTGCTAAAGTTTTACAAAGTGTTTGGTTGAAATGTTCCATTAATTTATTGGTTTATAAATGATAAAGGGAGAAGAATTTGTAATATACTCTAAGTTTTTTTAATAGTTCTTCTACTAATAAAATAAAAAAAGCTTTTTTCTGTCTAAAAGCAGTTTTTAAAAACATTTATGTTTACATTTAATTTTCTTATAGGTAAAGTTGGCAATTGAAATAACTGTTTAATTTGGTATTGTTTTTGTTTCTATCCATTTTGTTAAATAATTAGTTGCTGTTATAATATATTTATTTCTATCAAAAGTTACTGTCAGAAGTCCAATAACATTAATTCCAATTTTGTCAAAAAGTTTACCATTAATATAGGATAAATGTTTTTTTTTATTGAATTTTTTTTTATTAACAGATATTATAAGTTTCAATATATTTTGTTATATTTTTTTTTAATGTTTGTCAATAATATCTTATTAATGTTTTTTGAATAGTCTTTGTTTTTTCAAAATGTTTTGCTAAAAAATCAGTATGCATATTATATATATAATTTTTTTTTCTCAAATTGGGTTTAATAAATCAAATAAAAATTTAATTGTTTTCACAAATGTTTTTTTTGCTGTCAATTATATTCTGATAAATTTTTTTTATCCAAAAATTTAATTAGTGCTGAATAGTTTTCAAGTTTATTTGTTAGTTGTTAATTTAAGCAATTAATTAATAATTAATTTAATTGGTTTTTACTAAGTAACCAATCAAGATAAAACATCTGTATTATGATTGCTTATTTTTTTTAATATTTAATGTTGTAATTGAATTTATCTAAGTAGATAATTCAATAGAAAAGTTTTTTATACTCCAATTTTATTTTGTTTTTTAGCCAAATTAAAGCTTAATGATCAATATATAAATAGAATTTTCTTTCTATAAAATATTTATTCCAGTAATCAATAGATTATACTACTGCTAAGCATTTTATTTTAGTTATTATATAGTTTTCTCTGCTTATCTTAGGATTTTATTATTATAGATTATAACTTGCTTTTTTTTTTTATTTTTTTGTGATAAGAGAAACATCAAAGACATTAGTATGAAAAATAAATGGCTTGTAAAAATTAGGTTGTTTTAAGATTGGCTTAGAAGTTAGTTTTTTCTTAAGAGTTTTAAATGCTTTTTGTTAAAAAATACTTTAATAATAATTAATATTTTTCTTTAGAAGCTGATTAAACAGATTTGCAATTTTAGAGAAATTTTTAATGAACTTTTAATAGTATGAAACTAATTCCAAAAAAAATTATAGCTCAGAAATATTCATCAATTGTCTAAGTTTTTGTACTTTTTTAATTTTGGTTGGGTCTAAAAAAATTCTATTTTTTGTTATAAGATGTCTTAAAAACTGGGAAGACTGTTTTTTGAAGAATAATTTGATAAAATTGATCATAAGTTTGGCATTTCTTAGAAGATTGAAAACTTTTTAAAGATATTTTAAGTGTTTATTTCAAGTTTTAGTATAAAATTATATCATCAAAGTACACAAAAATAAACTTTTGATGTTCTAATCCAAATACTTTATTCATTAATCTTTGAAATATAAGTAAAACATTTGTTAATTCAAAAGACATTACTGTGAATACATAAGTTCTATATTTTGTAATAAATATGATTTTTTATCTACTGGCAGGATCTATTTTTACTTGCTAGAAACCAGTAGTTAAATTAATTGTTGTAAAATAAGTAAAGCTTCTAAATCGATTAAGAGCGTTATTAATCTTAAAAAAAAGATACATATTTCACTTAATGATTGTCAATAATTTATACAAAATTGTAAAGATCTATCTTTTTTAAATACTACTACAACAGAAAATGCTTATTTACTCTTGGTTTTTTATATAAATCTAAGTTTTTCTATCTAGTTTATTTCTTTTTCAATAAACTCATTATTTTGGCTATTTAATTAATAGAGTTTTAGATGAATTGGTCAAATATTCTTGGTTTTGATTATATGTAAAATAAAATTTGTTTGGCCAGGACATTTTTCTTCTTTTAATATTACTGTTTTTTTTCTTGTTAACAGATTGTTAATATCAATTTTCCAGTCATTTTTGCTGGATTTTTTTTGCTTAATTTTAAAGATTAGACTTTAGTGTTACTAATAATTTTTCTACCCATTTTTGAATGTTTTTAATGCCGTTTTTGCTGTTAATTTTGCTGTTAATAGAAGTTGATAAACTTTTGATAAGCTGATTTTTCTTCTAAAATATCTTTTATACTTTGAACTATGTATGTTATTAGACTTATAATAGAATGGCCAATTCTATGCCAATTACTTATATAGTTACTTTGCAGTAAAAGTCGACTGTTTTACAAAATAAATCTAATTTGTAAGTTTTTCAAAAATGTGTATAGTTACTTTGCTATAAAAGTCAACTTTTTTACAGAAAATCTCGACTGTAGACTATCCAATAATATAAAAAAAACAAAAAAAACAAAAAAAAATAAATTAAGAAAAAAAATAAGAAAATGTGTTAAAAAAGTCATTTTAGATCCAGGCCTAAAGGTTACTAACAGTTATTAAAATTAGTAGCTAATAAATTTTGAAATATTAGTATAAAAAAGTTAATTTTACAATAGGAATAATTAAGAATTTTTATGTTTTTATTGAAATTAATTTGTGTAGAAAATACTAGAAAAGATATTAGTTCTAATTAAGATGAATTCTAACTGAGATATATTTTCTCAAAGAGAAAAGGTTTTTTTTATACAACTTGTTATAGTATTATTCTATGATTTAACACTTTTTCTTTTCTTAATATTTTGGCAACTAAAAATACATTTTGTTAAACTACAAGTTATTTCTACGAACTATAATTATTTTGGTGAACTGTCAAATATTTTGTTAAAATTACTAAATATTTTGGTGAATTCTGAATGTTATATAGTTTGGTATATTGTATGATCTATTTATTGTAATTTGGTTTTATTTATGTTTTGTACAAATTGGGTTATTAATTGACTTATAATTTGGATAATTTAATAAAATAATAAGTGATAAATTGAAATGATAATATATGCTAATTAATAATAAGAATTATAAAAATAATTTTACACTAAATATATTCTCAAATTTTGATTGGTAATATTAAGGACTTTTTTTTCAAATAAATTTTGTACAGTTTTAAATTTTTTATTAGAGATCAAACTAACTGGTTTCTAATCTTTAAAAAAAAATAAACAAGACTTGAATTTATTACTTAGAGAGTAAAAATATAATTGCACCAGCATTAAACACATGAATCATATTATTAATAGTTCTATTTTGCTTTCTTTTCAAGTTGTTGTTTGAATATTCTTTTAAACATATCATAATATAGATTTGAATAATATCAATACAATAATAATGTTGGTTTTAATTCCAATAATCTTGGATTTATTAAGTAATAAATAAAATAAAAATTTATTAACAAATTGATTAATTTGGGATTATTAATAAAAGTAAAAGTAATTAAACTAGTCTTAAAAGTAAGTTTGTTTGTTCTTTTTTTGACTTATTAATTAATATATATACATAAATCTTTGTAATACAAAATTCTTAAAATTTTTACAATTTCTTTAAGTTATTGCTGTAATTTTTGGTATTCTTAGAATTTTTAATATTTCTGCCAGTATTTTTGCAATTCATAAAATTTTTAGAATTTTTACTGGTATTTTTAGAATTTTTAATGTTATGTGTTTTGATAATTTTTTATTTTGCTATTGACTATTTATACTATTATTATTTTTTATAAGTAATAATATTTTTTTTTTTTAATATTAAGCTTTTATGAAATCTTCTAAGTTTTTTTCTTAAATAAGTTTATATACTTCTTTTTCTATTATAGTCTTGAAAACTTCTGTTCTTAGTTTTTTAAATTGTAAATTGATTATTTTTTCTAATTGATTTGTTATTATATTTTTTATAACTAAATATAGTAGTATTTTTTTGTATTCATAAAAAATTGTATATAATTAAAAGATTGCTTTTACATAAATTATTAAGTTGTTTTTTCTAATAAAATATTCTATTTTAATACTATTTTTTTGTCAAACACTTATTTAGAATTGTTGATATATAGTGTTTAAATATTCAACTATTATTTTAAGTAATAATAATAATATGCTATTGAAAACTGGTTTTTTCAATTCTTCCAGTCTTTTTTTATTAATTTTCTTAATTAAATACTTATTACTAGATTTCTAAAAGTTTTTTTTACTTTTTTAACAAGTTTTTTATATAATTATTTTTTTGTTTTTGTATTTTGTTGTATAAAGTTTTTTTAGCTGCTTTGTTTTTTTGAGTGTTTTTATAACGAATTTTTTGTCTATTAATTGTTATTTCTATGTTTAAGTTTTTTTAATATTTGAAATAATTGTTGTGCTGTTACATATATTTTATTTATTATTTCTATTTTTTACTTCTGTTTCTGGATGTTTTAGTTATATTTATAACAATTTTTAGTTTTGTGATATGTTGGCTTTAATAATAATGATTGATTTTAAATCTCGTAGAATTTTATCTGGTTTAACCAATATTTTTTGTGCTCTTAACTGTAATATGTTAAAATTTGTTGATGTTTTATTATAATATAATTTTAATTAATTTTTATATACTGTTTTGGTCAAAATTTTGTTTTTTAGTTATAGTTTGTATGATTTATTTTCAAATATTTTTTCAATATAAAATGGCTTATTCTACTTTTGATTAAATTTTCTACTCTATTGTTTTTTAATTTTTTGTATAATATAAAAGTATTTTGTCTTTAATTTTGAATTTAACTAATTTGTTTGGCAACTAATTATATTGTTTTTTTTTTGTTTTTTTTTGTGATTTTTAGATACAATTAACTGCTGTTTTTTTTTTAAAATTTTTATTAAGATATATATTTGTCTTAACAGTATTGCTTAGAATATATCTTTTATTGTTAGTTTTATTAAATATGTTCTATTTTTTTTTCTATTAACAATGTTGTTTTTCTGTTATATATTAATTTAAATAGTATTATTTTAACAATATTTTGCTTTATTGTTTAATAAGTAAATAATACTAATAATATAAATAAGTTCTATTCTTTTTGGGTTTTTTGACTGATTTTGGTTAATATTTTATATAATATTCTATTAAATTTTTTAACTAAATCACTTGTCTATAGATAATATAATAATAATAATAGTCTTTTAACTCCAAATTTTTGGCTTAATTCTGCTAATATTCTGTTTACAAAACGAGTTTTTTGATTTAATAATAGTTTTTTTAAATATTTATGTTAATATATTAAGTCTTAATAAACAAATTTAGCTACTAATTTTGTATTAGTTTTTTGTATAACTTTAGTTTTTGGCTATTTAGTAAAATAATTTATGACAATAACAATATATTAGTTGCCTTTAATTATTAATAATAATAATCTTATTTAGTCAATTCTAATCTTATCAAATAATTGTCTAACTTTAATTGGTCCTAGTAGTTTATTTGATTTTATTTCTTTGACAAATATTACAGCTTTATACATATTGTTTTATGTTTAAATATATGATTAGCCAATAGTATAACTGCTTAGCTCTTTTTAGTGTTAACTCTCAATTAAAATATTCTGTTGTTGAATCTAAATACATATTAAATAATATTGTTTTTTATTATTTTTTTATTATTTTTAGTTTTTTTTGTAAAATATATTTTGATGATTAATATAATGTCTAATTTGTTAATAAATTTTAATTTGTTTATTTTGAAATAGTTTTTTCTTAAACTATTTAACAATAATATAATGAATTAATTATTAGTAGTTTGTTTTGTTTATTTTGTTATTTGTTGTTATTTTTTTTTTCTTATAATTGTTTTATTTATAACAAATTATTAGTATTTTTTTTATAGTGTATTTTATATTTAAAGAGTAAAAATACAGTTTTTTATTTGGTAGTTTTATTATTAACTAAATTTTTTGGCAAATAATGTTGATTTTTTATGATTAATATAAATATTAAACTCATAATATAGATATTTTTTTCATTTAATTACAGTTTAATATATTGTTAAGTATTCTAATATTGAAGTTTTATTGTTTTTTCTATTGAACTTAAATTTTTACTAGCATATATTATTAGATGTTTTCTACTATCAAATTTTTTTTTGACAATATTGTTCTTAATACTAATTTAGAAACATTGATAACAATTATAAATTTTTTATTATAATTTGTATATATTAAAATTAAGACTTGTATAAATTTTTGTTTTAATATCTTAAAAGCTTGTTATTGTATATTTATTTATTTATATTGAGTATCTTTAGTCTGGAATTGATAAAGTAATTGTGCAATTGCTAAAAAGTTTTGTATAAATTGCTAATAATATTTAGTTAGTCTCAAAAAATCTTTAAATTTAGTTAAATTTCTTGGTTTTGAAAAGTTTTTTACTTTTTTAATTTTATCTGAATCTGTTTTAATGTCTTTTTTTCTAATTATATGTCTTAAAAACTTAAGTTCAATTTTTCTAAAAAAACATTTATCTGTATTCAATTTTAATTCAATATGTTTTAATCTTTTAAATAAGTATACTTTATTCATTATATAAGTTAAAAAATAAATATAAGAATTGGTAAACGTAAAAATTGACTTTATTATAAAGCTCTAATTAAACTTATTGTAGATAATACAGATATTTATTAAGTATTTTTGAAAATACATTGGTGTTATTTAGATAAACAATTATTAATTTTTATAATATATTAAAATAAACAATTTTTATTAACTATTAAAATATATTGAACATATTAATTAAGCCAAATAATATTACTTTAAATTTGAAATTTTTTTTTGTTGTAAATACTATTTTTTTCTTATTATTTAAATTTATATTTACATATCAATAATTACTGTTTAGATTTAGTGTGGCAAATAAATCAAACAATTTTTAAATTTATAAAATTAGATAGCTATTACTATAAATAATATTATTAAGCTTTTAATAATTTACACAAAACTGAATTTAGTTTTTTTTTTGGTATTAATACTATTAATAATAATTATAGACTTATAGATAATTAAATTAATCTACTATTAAATATTTAATTGATTTTTTTTTTAATAATATTATGACTAACTAATAGTATTCTGTATGTTTTTTGTTTAATTAATATTGTATTTCCTATTTTTATCTTGTATTGAATTATATATATTTTTCCAAATTTATTTTTACTTGCAAAGATATTAATATATTGTTTAAGCAATATTTAAAATTGTATTCTTTGTAGTTAATCCAAATTTTTCAAGTTTATTTGTTCTAATTGTTTTGGTTAAACCAAATAACATTCATTTTTTTAGGCCTAAATTTGTAATATAAAATCAATATATTTACATATTAATTAAAATCTGGCATATTGGTTGTTAATTGGTCTTTAATTTTTGGATTTAAATATTTAATAATAGTATTTACTAATATTTTTACATAATTTTTAGTGTTGTTAATAATTAAAATTCTTATATTTTTGTGATTTTTGACTAGTAAGTATAAGCTAGTAATATCAATTGTTTTATTTTAGCATTTTTTAGATTTTATTTCAAAAATCTGTTGATTGATTTTTAATTTTTTGTGGTATTTTTAATAAGTATTTTAATATAATAAGATAAAAACACTATAACTTGTAAAAATAACTTTTTTTTAATCTGTGGTTTTTTTTGCTATATTGACAAATATGTTGATTTTTCCTATTAATTCAAATTTTTTAATTTCTTTAGTTGTTATTTCTAATTTTTTTTGCATTTTTACTAATATTAATTTAGTTATTTTAATTAAAAAAAAATATAATTTGTATTTTTTTTTTAGCTTTATTTTGTAATATAATAACAATGTTTTTTACATATTTAATGTCAAATATTTCTTTTTTTGCAGTAATTTTTTTCTAGCTAAGTTAGATTTGAATACTAATTGAATCATAATAGTTGTTAAAACTTTTAATGCTAATTTTAAATCTATATTAGTAAGTAAGTAGAGTTTTAAAACTATAAAAAGTTGTTTTGAATATCTAAAATCAAATTCAGTATTTGTTTTATATGTTTTTTTGAACATAATATATTTGTTATCTTTACTAAACTATTTTAATTCCTGCTTTTTTGATAAATCAAAAAACACAATATATTGTTTAGTCTCAAGAGCAGTAATTGAATTTGTATTAAATTCAAAAACAGTGTTTAAATTGAAATTAAGTTTTAATTTCGATTTATTAATTTTACTAATTAGCTTATTAAGTTCTGAAATTAAATAGATTATACATAATAATAGATTGTAAACAAAATTATATTTGTTATAATATTTAAATTAGCATATAATAAAACAGTATTTATATAGTTAGATATTAAAATGACAAGTTTTTATTTTTACTTTCTTTAAGTAAGTGCTAATAATTAGTAGTACTTTTTAAATTTTGCTAGATTAGTAAATACTACAAAAAATAAGTCTTAAAATAATTCTTTTTTTTATGTATTTTTATTTATATAAATTTTTTTCTTGATAGTATTATTATATTTGACAGTTATTATTTTTCAGATTTTATTTTTGTTGTGTAAATAACTATCTAATTAAGTAAAAACATAATTATAAATAACTTGTAATAATGTTTTTTTATTATTTAGTTATAAATAAAGATTATGTATTAATACAACTTGTCACATAATTTTTTTTTGAAATGTTATTCCATATTTTTTTGTCTAAAAAAGTTTTTTTACATATTAAATAAAATTTATTGTTTTATTTTTTTGTTTTTTTGAGTAGTTAAATTGTTTAAAAATATATAAACAACAATAATATTTGATTATAGTAAGATATTTTTTGTTATTACTATAATAGATACTTATATACAAGAGTTTTTTTCTACAGTTAATACAGATTAACTTTGGTTATTAATAATATGGTTTTTATAAGTATCATATAATTATTGTAAAACAACTATATTGTTTTTTTTTGGTATAATAATATATATAAAAAAATTATGATTAGTGGCTTTTTTTTCTTTCTTTTAAGTTAATACTAAAGATAAATTATTATTTAAATTATTAGTCTATAAAACTTGATATTTCTTTCAGATAAGTTTTTTTTTCTTTTTTTTTTTCTTTTAATTTAATTAGTAGTATTTTATTGGTTGTCTTAAAATACTTATATGTAATTAATACTTTTATATAATATTTTTAGTAGCTTAATTAAAGTTTTTAAATATTTTAATCGAATATAATATTGGTTTTGAATAGCTAGTTATTGCTAACAAAAACTTAATATTGTATGAATTCTATAATAAAAATTTTAATTAGTGTTGTAATATTACTGACTTTAAATAAAAGATTATTAATTTTATTAATTAAGGTTTTTATAGTTTTATTAGCTGTAATAATTTGCATATTAATAACTTGATCAACTTGATAACCTAATTAATTTATAAATTGTTGAGTGATAATACTGTTTGCTGACTTATTATTAAGGATAAGTTTAATAGATTGGCTATTAATTTTAATATCTGTATACATAACAGTAATAGATAAAGTTGAGTTTAAAATTATTTTATTAAATAGTAACTTTTTTTAAGTTAAATTAGAAGATAGTAGCAAATATGCTATTTTTGGTAATAATTGTATGTAAAATTGTGTTATAATTTTAAATGTTGTAGTTAAATATCGTGATTTTTATAGAAATAAAAAGATTTAAATAGTTTTAAAAAAAAATTAAATGTTTTTTGAATTTTAAATTTGATTTTAGTTTATAAATTAACAATATTAAGATTAGTTGATGTGTTATTATTACTAGTTTTTAGTTTAGTAAAATGGTTTTAGGTTTTAAGTTTTGGTTTTGAGCCAAAAAAAATCTGGTATTATAATTGTAATACTAATTCCCAATTAAATAGTTAGTAGGTAATAATTGGCTATGGCTAAAAATAAAGTATGTATATTGGTTGTGACTATAGTTATTGTAAAAATATTGTGTGTAATATTGTTATAGTTGGTATTGTTTTTATTGAGTTTTAAATTCATAGTTTAAGATTTAATATTGATTTCTCAATTGTTAATTATTTAATCATAATTTATAATTAATTTTTAAGCAATTTTGTTTATAATAGTAATAACATATTTTAGTTTTTGCTGTTATGAATTTAACAATAACAATAATTGTTTTTTTAATGATTATAATATTATAAAATTTGATATATAGCTTAATTATTATCTAAGTACTTTTCTAATTTTAATTAATGTTATTACTAAGCTGTTTTAACTTAGTATTTAGTTCAAATAATTTATTTATTATTAAATTTATAGCTTGAATATGACTTGTTTTAAGTTTTGCTAATTCAAAATTTCAGACTAATGTAATTATTGCTTAGAAATTTATAAGATATAATAAACATATCTATTAAAGAATATTATTGCACAATTTTTTAATAAATTGTTTTAATATTTGTGGTATTATATAGTAATTGGCATTAATTATTTAAATTTGGCATAGATATTAATGGAATTGTTTTAGATATGTAATAACTGCTTTATTGTTTTTTTGTTTAATAGTATTAAAGTGTTTTTGTAATCGAATAATACTATTGTAATTACTAAAATATTGTAGAAATATGATCTTAAAATTATTAAATAATACTGGTTTTGCAGTAAAATTTTAATATTAAAAGTTGGTTATATTGTAAAAAAATATAAAATTACTTATAAAACTTTAGTAATATTTTAGTTATTGGTAATAATAACTTTCTTTATATTATTTAACTATGTTTAGATTTTATTTTTTTATTAGTAAATTTTTTTAACTTGGTAATTAAAATGTAGACGATTGGTATTATTGGAAAAAAAAATATTATTATAAATAAACTTGTTAATATATTTTTATAATATTTAATATTCAATAATTTAATATTAAAAACAATATATAGATTGAATAAAATTGCCTTAAGTTTGGTTTAATATTTTATCTATTAAGTTTTTTTGTTATAAAGCACAGAAATATGGTTTTTTTAATTGTATTATTCAAGTTATATCTTTTTTTAAACAAATTAGTACAATTACTAGAATTTAGCATTGTTTTTTTGTTTTTCTGGTAAGTTAGCAAAATAAAATTAATATTCAAACCTAAAAAAAACTTTTTTTTTACCAGACTATTATAAAGTTTATTTTTAAACAGTCAACTTTTAATGTTGCTACTCTATTAAAAAAAATAGAGAGAATAAAAAAAAAAATTAAAAAAAAATTAAAAAAAAATTAAAAAAAAATTAATATTCTGTTAATTGTTATAATTAAAAATAATTAATTCAAGTTGTTAAGATTTTTATTTAATTGGTTTATGAATATATATAAAATAAAAATTGATTAAATAAAGATTAAAATATTAAAAAAAAAGTAATTTTTGTTTTTTTTCTATTTGTTAAAATTATTTTTTTTAAACATATTCTCTAGTTCTACAAAATTGCTTTTAATTATTTGTTATTATTAGCTATTGCTTTGTTTTTTATCTTATAATTAGTTATTTTATGTTATTACTAATTATTCTGTACTATTTTATATTATTGTGTATTATTTTAAGTTATTTTATATTATTTTGTATTATTTTATATTATTTTGTGTTATTTTGTATTATTATATTTTTTTGATATTATCATATATTAATTATATTCTTTTAATAGTTTTGAATTGGTTTTACTATTTGAGTAATATTATTTCTTTTTTTTAGAATTAAATTTTTGTAAAATTATATGTATTTTTAGTATAATATTTAATTATTATATTAATTATTGTTTTTTGTAGTTTTTTAAATTGAAAATTTGTTATTTATTTTATGTTATTAACTGTAATAGTCTTTAATAATTTGTTTAATAGTATAATAGAACAACATTTGAATACTAAATATAGTCAATATATTGTCTTATAGAATAGTATTAAGTTGTTTTTTTTAATGAATTTTTTTATTTGTTTAAAAGCTTTTCTGTTAAATATTTGTTTGTTGATATTTAAATATAGTGTTTGTAAGTCTAATTTTTTGCTAATTTTAAAAAACCAATATGTTAATAGAAATTTTTTTTTCTACATTTAAGAAATTTAAGAAATTTATTTTCTAGTATTTGGTTTTAAGACTAAATTATATAAAGCTTTTCTAATTTTTTTCATTGTTTAAGACCACATATTTTTTTTGATTATTTATAGAAATAGAAATGTCTAATTTTAGTTGAACTCTTATTCATCTTTTCTTTGCTTGTATTTTTGTATTATTATTTTTTTATTAATTGTGATTTTTATTAATGTTATAAATTATTGAATTGCTTCAAATAATTGTTGTAAAAGTTTTAGAATTTTGTTTAATAGATCTATGTTAAAAGTGATTTAAGTTTTTTTTCTCGTTTTTTTTGTATTTATTTATTTAATTTACATGATTCAAATTTTTGTACATATATTGTGTTTGTTCATAATAATTGGTTTTAAATTTCTTAAAATTAAGTCTAATTAATAAAATTTGTGTTTTTAATTAAGATATAAATATTATTAATTTTTGTATTATATGATAAAGTTTTAGATAATTTTCATGTATGAATTTCTTTAAAATTCTGTTTTCTAATTATAATTTGTAAGCTCTATTGTTCAGAACTTCATATATATAAAATAGTTTATTTTACTTTGGGTCAAATTTTTTACTGTACTGTTTTTTAACTTTAATACAATATAATAATACTTGGTCTCCAATCTTAAATTTAATTGGTTAATTCAATAGACAATTATCATGTCTCTTTTTTTGTTATTTCTAAAAATTATTAATATTGTCAACTGCTGTTTTATAATTGTTTTCTAATATTTCATGTTTTTTGATATAAAATAACTTCAAAGTTTTTTTTAGTAATTGTTTCTGTCAAGAAAAAAAATATCTAATTTAACAAACAGTGTAATTTTTTTATATATTAGTTTAAATAATAAAAATTGGATAATATTTTGCTTCAATATTTTAGTATGTAAATAATATTAAGAATATAAATAAGTCTAATTCTTGTATATGTTTATAACTTATTTTTACTAGTGCTTTACACAATATTCAGTTAAATTGTTCTATTAATCCATTTATTTAAGAATAATATAGAGATAACAAGAGTTATTTTATTTTAAATTATTGACTTAATTCTATTAAAATATTGTTAATAAAGTAAGTTTTTTAATCGAATAATAATATTTTTGGGCATTTATGTTTGCAGATTAGATTTTGGTATACGAATTTAGCTATTGTTTTGGCATTTGCAACTAAATTGGTTTAGGCTTTTAATTATTTTGTAAAATAGTTTACTATTACTGCAATATATTAATTTTTTTTTGTAATAACTAAAAGATATTTAACTAAATTAATCCTAATTTTATTAAATAAATTTCCAATTAAAATAAATTAAGATGGTTTTATTACTTTGGTTTCTTCTTTTTTTTAATAAAAGTTACAATTAAGAACATATTTAAAAATATTTTTATATATTGTTGGCCAATAAATTAAATTAATTATTTTTTTTAAGATAGCATTTTTGTTAAAGTATTCTATTATTAGATCAAAATACATGTTAAATAAAACAATTTTTTGGTATTTTTCATAACTTGTTGAAGTATAATGTGGTTTTGGCATTTTTATTAATATAATTGGTTTTTGTAAATAAAGTAATTTCAAGCTTGTTTTTATATAAAATTTTGTTCTTATTAAGATAGTTTCTTTTTAAACTAAAATATTAACAGATATTGGTATAATTATTAAAATAGTTGTATTTATTAATACAAAATTAGATTTGAGTTATTTTTAACAAGCTGTTAGTATTGGTATTTTTAGCTTCTTTTTTATAATGTACTTTGTATAAAAATTATTACAAATAAATATTCTATTTTATATATTTTTTTTTGAATTGTGGTTTGCTAAATAATCAAACAAGTTTTTTATGATTAGTATATAAGTTAAATAATTAGTAAAAATAATGTTTTTAGTTCTATATAGCCTAATAAATAGTAAAACATTCTAAGTTTGTGATATTGTATATTTTTTGGCTGTATTAGTGTTTTTGTTAACATAAACAATTAAATTTTTTTTATAATTTGGTTTAATTTAAGATAAAACTACTTTGAAAGCATTTTTTAATATATTTATAACTATAATAAACTGTTTATTGAAATTCAGATATATTAAAATTAAAGCTTCAATAAGTTAGCACTTAAAATAATTAAAGGCTTTTTATTGTTTAGTTTTTTATATATACAGTACATGTTTTAAGAACAAGTAATAAAAAAATTTGACAATATTAAAAAAATTTTTATAAAATAATAGTAATATTCAACAAGTTCTAAAAAATTTTGTAGTTTATAAAAGTTAATTGAAACAGAAAAATTTTTAATTTTTTGGATTTTGTCTAAGTTTGGTTTTATTTTATCTTTTTTGATGTCTCAAAAATTTAAGCTTGGTTTTTTTAAAAAAGTATTTATCAAGATTAAGTTTTAGTTTAATGTTTTAAAGATGATTAAAAACTTGTTAAAAATAGAGTAAATAATTGTTAAATGTTTTTGAAAACACATTGGTGTTATCTAAGTAAACAACAATTAATTTTCAGAAAATATTTTTGTATACAATATTTATTAAGCATTAAAAGATAGCAAAAGTATTGTAAAGTCCAAAAAGCATTATATTAAACTCGAAAATATTTATTTTGAATAGTAAAAGTAGTTTTTTTGTTAATTAAGTTTATTTTGATTTGCTAATATTTGCTGGCTAAATTTAATGAAAAAAATTATTTTTTGTTTTCCAAATTTCTTAGATTAAAGGAATTGAATAATTATTTCTTTAAATAATACTATTAAGTTTTTAATAATTAATACAAAAATGAAATTTTCTATTTTTTTTTGTAACCAAAACAACAGATAACAATTATAGGCTTAATAATTTTTTTATTAAGTTATTGTCTAATATTTACTGTACTTTTTGTTTAATTAAATTGTTTTTATTTGAGATAACTTAATATATTTATAGTTTAATAAGTCTGGTATTTTTAATATTAATCTTATACTTTATAATATTAGTGTATCTGAATTTGTTTTTACTGACAAAAATATTAGCATATTGGTTCAAGAAAACTTTAAGTTATATTTGCTAAAAAGTATTTAAATTTTTCAAATTAAATTTATCAATTTTTTTTGTAGTAAATAAATAGCTTTTTTTAACATATTTTATACTTAATAAGTAATATTACAGAATAAAAATAGTTGTGTAAAGTAAGAAATAAATTGTGATTTTTTAGATCTTAAATGTTTAAAGTAATAAAACCAATAAAAAATTTTTTAGAAATCTTAATAATATTTTTTATAAAATTATAGATAAGAATTTTAAAGTGTTTACAAACTTTTTTTTTTTTTTTTATTTAATGAGTGAGGTCCACACACAACCTAGCACTATACATCAAAGAAATAGTCTAAACTAAGTGTGAATCATGCATTTTCTACATGTAACCAGCCACTCGGGCCAGTCAAGACAACACTACACAGCTATATAGACAGAAACTGAATTACCAATGCTGAAAAAAAACATACAAGACTTGCGAAAACCAAAATGCACACCAAAAGCTTTATCAATACCAAGCAAATCAACCACACCAACAGAAAGCCATGAAGTCAAACCAGAAACCGAAATAGGAGATGAACTATCTAAAGGAATAAGTCCGTACTTTTCCATATAGGCATAGTGTTTGGCCTGAACCAACCAGATCTCATCTCTAAAAGCGAGACCAAGAGAACGCACAAAATTAACAACCTCCAAACATGTCACCTTGGGATTATGGAAGACCGAAACAGCTTCACCAAACCATTTATCAAAAACAAAACTCTTATGGAGAGCCATAGACACTGAGGACTCTGAAACACAAAACGACAACAACTACAACAAAACTGAAGAAGAGACAGAAGAACCAGAAAGTGTTTTCCAAGAGTTCATGTGAGAATCAAACAACCAATGCCAAGCAGAATCATTGACCTTACAAGAAAAAACATGATCCGACACCTCTACATTACCACAATATAGACACAATACACTGAGATAAAGTCTATTATAAAGCCGTTTTCGAACAGCCACAGGCAACTGATGATGCAAAGCCTTTATAAAATAAGAGCGCGCATTAGCCGAAACCTTACTAGTGAAACCAGTGGTCATATGCAAATCAGGATGCCACACCAAAGAAGAACGGGACCAATCAACATCAGCACACAAGTTGACAGGCAAAAATTTTGAACCAGACCCCACCTCCCAACACACATAACACATGACACAAAAAGTGTCACAGACAAAGTGCCTTGAATTGCCAAAGACAACGTTGTTATCAGCCATCAAAAAGTGTTCATCCAGGCAAGGAGAAAGAAACCAGTTAGAAACAGAAACAGTACCGGCAATCACATCAGCATGCTCATTTTCCAAAATCCCAGAATGACCTTTGACTTTGTGCCAGTTAACTCTTAGACCCTTACTGTAAATGACATTGGCAATGTGCTGACGCTCAACCCAACACCAATTATGGAAATCAAGAACCACCAGACCCAATTCCGATTTACAAGCATCCAAAGCAGACTGACTATCCGAAAATAAATAAACAACACTAAAAACAGGAACACACTCGAGAGCCAATGCAATTGCCTATAACTCAGCCATGGTAGATAACATCAACCCAGACACACCAACATCCAAACCCACACCAATGTCCTTGAAAAAGACTGCAGCACCTGCTTCACAGCCAACCGTACCCAAATTTCTCAATGACCCATCAGTGTAGACTGATAGCACTCTTGTATTGACTTGTGAAAGACAATCACAGACAGACACAAAACCAAAGGAACCCAGAATGTTCAAGGGACCAATATTAGCAAGAAGAGGAATGCGGACAAGAGAGGAATTCTCACCAGCAAGAAACACAGCAGAAAGTCTGAACCACTCAGGAATAGGGCCACGAGGGTCCAGTTTCTTCCATCACTTAAATGTGGACCAATCAAAGACAGTACCATAATGATCACAAAGTTGGTCTACAAAGGCCACACCATACCACCGAAGTGAGGGCAGACACCTAGAGAAAACTGATTCACCCAAAACAGTTGACATGAGTGTCCCACTATTGGCATAAAAGAAATTGGGAAAGGATCCACCCAATGACAATTTGCAATTATAAAGCACGCGAACCACACCTACCAAAAAATTATTAGAGGCGCTAACACAAATACAAATAGGAGAACTCAACAGATGAATAGGGCGCCAACATAAAACCTGCAGATCATAAGACCTATGAGAGAACAAATGTCCCACAATCCCATCAAAGTTGGCAAAATTAATAAGAGAAGCAACCTTGCCTTCAGACTGAATCTGCAGAAAAGATCTCAAACCATAAAAGGAGGGGTGGTGGATCGAATCACTAGGAAAGTCAAGTAGAAGGCCAGATTTGAGCTTCAGGTCCTTACAAATTATAGCATTCTACTTGTTGCAAATGCCTATAGGAACAAAGCTAAATTGTGTCCTATAGTTAATTATAGGTTGGAGAACTGCTGAAACCAAATATAAGAACTGCTTATCTAAGATAGCTTTTTTCAGAACCAAATTTGTAAAAAAATGAATGTCCGAATGCACCTTAGCTAAACTGGGTTTGGAAAGGCCCTCAGTTGACAAAAATATGCTGAAATACTGATGGGATTCACCCTTTTTGGCAACAGAGATAGGTGAACTACTAATGAAAAGAGCGGAATTTCCAACTTTACAATTGATAGGAATAGCTACTGTCTTGTCATTGTTTATTGAGATGTCATTAATTCGAAAAAACTCACTAGCAACGTCCAAAATGTGTTGAGTAGCTCTCTAACTACTGCCAACCCAAATTGTATCATCAACAAAGGTGCCAGTGGCAAAATAGGAAGAAATCCCAGCCTGCGATTTAACACGACCACTCTTGGAAACAAAATGAAAAACTAGTCTATACCCACAGACACTCTCTTAAAGCTTGACTTCGCACAAAAGAGAATCATAAAAAATGTGCCACAGAAGGGAGGAAAAAACCTCTTCTTGATCTAAACCATCATGGACACGATAACCATCTGTCAAACCAAAATCTGTCATGACTCGATTAGTGCGACCTCTGTGAATGCCACCAAAAAACTGAATAAACTTGTCGCACATTTTGATTCTGACCAAACACTTCTCCAAATGCTCCCAGCCAACAGAATCATACATCTTCTTTATATCCTGCAAGACCAGCCAAAGCTCTTGGTTCTTTTCTAGGGCATTTTCAACAACCAAACCAACTGCAAAAATGGGGGACTGTGTCGTCATACCTTTTAAAACTGAAAAATTGTCACCACGAAAGACATTATGAGTACTGCATGCTGAAGAAATCCTGTCTGAGAGTATTTTGAAGAGAATCTTGCGAGCTGTCTCAATCAGTGCAATAGAATGAGTATTTGTAAGAACACCCTTCTATTCATACGGTTTGGGAATCATTAAAACCCAAGCTTCTCTCCAAGAGCCAGAAACAGATTCTTCAGACAGACAAGAGTTTAAAAGCACCAAGAGCATATTAAAGACTGAAATATTGCAATGTTTTCAAAGTTCATTCGAGATACCCGAAAGGCCAGCAGCTTTGCCATCCGGCAAGTTGAAAACAACCTCAAACAATTCGTCGAAGTCGATCACACCCATTACACCAGAAAAAGCTTCATCGAAAACATAACCTAAAGAACAATACTGGTAAGACCACTCATCATTAATGTCGAACACCACTCTTTGCTTTCTAGTCCAGCCTTCTATAATCTCATCCACCTTAGACTTCACAGGAGCAGAATCCAACACCAGTTCATCCCCTATCACCAAATGATCTAAAACTATCTTGTGGAAGGGTTGTTCCAAAACACTACATACAGTATGACCTTTGTTCAACTCAAAACTCTCCATTTTCTTGTCAATTGCTGATTTAATCTGAGATTCTTTAGCACGGTTTGATTCAGACAACTTAGATGAACAGTAAGATTTCCTTATCCTGGCCAAAGCTGAACAAATGACATCAAAATGAGAACCCGAAAGAAAGAGAGACTCCACAACAGAAACATTAGCAGTATCAATACCCTTCCATGTGTCAAGTAGAGAAACAAATTCCTCATGAGAGACCAGACAAGAGGCTTTGACAATCTTTGACACCAAAAGTTTTAATTTGTGAAATCTAGATGATACTCTATTATAGATACTGTCAAAACTCTTAAACCATTTTTTTTTGAAAACGTTCTCAGCCAACAAACACACCACTTGGTGAAGGTGACTCCACATTGTGTCCAGGTCCAAACATATCTTGGCAGCATAAAATTCATCAGAACATGGCAGCATTCGCTGAAGTATCCTCTTTAAACTTAATCCAATTGGCATCACCAGCATTCACAAAATTGTACTTCCAATGATCTTTATTCACTTGATTGCACAATGAGTTCAACTGCACATCCAGCAAACCACCAAGACCCACAGAGACAGAAACAGCTTTATGATCAGTGTCAAAATACTCTTCGACACCAGACACATCACGATCCAAAATTGCGTTAACAAGACTTGACAACACAAACACATAATCAATAACTTTAGCCACTCCATGAGAATTGTTCCACGTAGCATTCTTTCCAAACAAGCTTCCACTCAAAGAGTTGACCAAACCCAAATCAAAGCATTTTTTTAAGCTGGCACTTTTGTGAGAACCATCTTCATTGAAATCACCACCCAAGATGATGAAAAAAGACTCATTTACTGCTCTCGCAATCAAAGAATTGATATCATCTGCCTGAGAGAAACATACTGCCAAAGATGATCCAGCATATAGCCCCAAAATTGACACAGACAGTTTATTTTTGAAGAGAAGCTTAACAAAAAGAAACTGGCCAGGAATGTCTAAAACCTTATACACATGCCAAGCCAAGAAATTGTTCATAATGATTGCAACCCCAGAACCCATGTGACCAGAACTCAAACCAGAAGTAAAAACCTGAATGCCAACAAACTTGTTCATAATCCAAGAGCAAACCCCATCTTTCAACTTAGTCTCAGTAACAATTGAAATCATATTGTTCATTTCTTTATGTCAACAAATAATATTCTCCTGTTTTGCAGGATTGTTCATACCCCTAACATTGCACATGGCAATTTTCCAAATATAACTGGTCATTGAGATGAGGAGAGGACCAGAGAACCCGAACCAGTACACATCTGTTCTAACTTCGCCAAAATCAAACCAATAGAGGCATCGAAAGCAACCAACTTCAATTCTAAAACACCAATTTTAGAAGTCAGCACCTTGAAACTGCTATGACCCAATTGAAAATTATCATTGCTAGAAGGGAAAGAAATGAGTTGAGTCAAAGGAACATCTAACACTATGTTGGAATTCACATTAGAGTTAGCCACCATAAGAGAACCAGAGACAGATGGTTGAGGAGTATACACTGGAGGAATCATATTAGAAGGAGGAGCTAAAGGCACCAAACTGAGATTATCAAAACAAAAAAGAATGTTCAAAATTTGATCAGATAAAAGCTCTATAGAGCATTCCAGACATGCCAAACGCATACCCAAGGGGGCATTGACCACAGAGAGAGAAGAAGAGATACCACCAGAACTCGAAGCACCAAAGAGCAGAAAACCAGAACCAGGGCCATCAAGAGAACTACGAGAGACCGAAGCAACTGAGACCACTTGGGCCCAGGATTTGTCTCCAAAAGCGACAGGACAAGAGATTGGAACCTTCTTTTTAGCATATAATTTGGCCAACTGGAGATGAGTATCCAAGTTAGCAGACTTTTTAAGTGACTTGGGTGACTGAGAAACTGATGCAACCTCAACATCACATTTCAGGGCAGAATGACCAAACTTCCCACACCATTCACAGTGAACTAAATCCAACTTAGCCCATGAGAGTTTTACTTCACCAAAGATTGGCTTCATGTGAAAAGCTGATTTCATAGCTTCATCAGATTCAAAACATACCACAGCACAGCATGTTCTGTTGCCAGTCTCCAATGAACAATTGATGACACAAGTTTTCCCACCAGCCCCTTCCAATAGATTCCCAAGATCATGAGCTGTTGTTTCCACTGGCAAAGTAAACAAAAGCACCCTGAATTGATTCCTAAAAGTCCATGTCTCATGATTTCGCACAGCCTTGGCCACATGCACAGAATCTTTCCCAACTAAGAAAGACCATTTTGATGCCAACAGATCAGCCTGGCTAGATTCGACAAACTCCACCACAGCCTTTTGCCACAGCCCAATTAACTAAACTTTGATAGACACAATCTGACCATACTCGGATACTGCGGTGATGATCATTTCTTTTGGCATATCCATGGGAATTTCTTTGATTATTACAGCCCAATCTGAGCGAATTCCTTGTCTCTTAAGATCACTGTTTACTATGATATTATTTTCCTTGGCCAATGATGCGGCCTTTTCCAAGCTCTCTGATAAAGTAAACGTCGATCTGATAATTCCTTCAAATTTTGAGGGGGTAGTGGTCTCCCCAAAACCATTGATTTTTGAAAACAATTTCCTGATCAATTGAGTTTTCGCAGTCGCCGATTTGCCTTCCACAGCTGAGAGATTAATATTTAATACAAAAAACTTCCTAACAGCAACTTCCACTTGAGATTTAACAATTTTGGGATCTAACCACATTTTTTCTAAAGGAATACCAAGAGGAAGGGAGAGAGGCCTACTATCATCATCATTTATGTTGTAATCTAATGAACCAAGAGGGGAGCCGCAGTCCAATTATTCTTAACTCTCTTTGCCTTAGAAATTGTTGCAGCCAAGCCAAGAAGAGACCCATCATCACCACCAGCCAAGATGCCACCAGCAACACTGTCACCAGAATCACTTTTCATATCCGAGTATTGACTCCTATTAGAATGAAGTTTGGCCAAAACAGCTTTGTTTCTATCACCAGACTGATTCATATGGCGAAGGAAAACCCTTTTTTTTTGAGAGGAGGGACCACCAACAGAACCAGAAAAAGCACCAACAAGAGCTTTTTTATTCGACATACTACTGCCAGAAACAGCTTCTAAGTCCACAATAAAAGGATTATTTGTAAGAGAAATTTTAAGATACAGCAAGTGAAAAACAAAAAAACTACTTTCAAAATATGACTCTTTTTTAGGAATTTGGGACGAAAGAAAGAAAGAGTTTTTTTTTACAAACTTTGACAAATATATAAAAATTTGTAATATCTGTTATATAACAGATTTATGAAGTAGTTTTAAATAACAAAGCTTAATCTTGAATGTTTTATTTTATTTTATTATGTATTATTAATATAGATAAGTTTTATCTTATTACTAGTATTTTTTACATGATTAATTTATATATTTTTTCTTTTACTAAATTCAAATTTTCGAATTTTTTAAGTGATAAGACCTAATTTTTTTTATGTTGCTGCTAAAGTTAATTAAAAAATTTTTACAAAAAATAAAAAGATGATTTAAGTAATTTTTTTTTAAGATTTGATTATATAAGACTTATCAGAATTGTTTGAAAGTATTATAATAAAATTTTCAGTAATACTAGAAATTTTTACGATTTTTTAATACAAAATTACAACACATACATAGAAATTATTATTAAAATTATGTAAAAAAAACCTATATTAATATTTTTAATCAACAAAATCAGCTGGCAAATAAAAAATAAAAAATAAAAAATTAGTAATTAGTTCAATAATAACCAAAAAATATAGTACAATTTAATTGTTTAACTAAATTAAATACCAAAATATTTTGACAAACTAAGAAAAACTAATAAAAATGAAGAATTAATATATATAATCTAATAACAACAAACTTTATTATGCTTTAAAATTCTTATATATCTTTATTTGTATTGTTTAATATTTTAGATCTGCAATTACTATTCAGAAATAAATACCAAGAAATATAATTAATTAATTTATATTTAATTATATTGATTATAATCATAATTGGTATTAATAATATACAATTACAGTTCTAAATCTAATTATCTAAATCTGATTATTTAAATTACTAGTTTCTAAAAAAATAATATGCTAAGTATACTTACAAGTAAATTAATTAATTTAATATATATAAATAATTAATGTACTTAAAAATAGTCTTAAAATAGTATGTAGATCTCATGTAATTTAACTATATATACAGTTTTATGTAAATTAAAAGAAGTATTAGTTTTATACTAAGCCAACTCTTCTTTATAACTTTATAGTAAACAGTTAGTTATCTTTTCTATATATCTTTTTTTTCTTAAACTTTAAATGCTTCTTATTAACATTTAAAATATGTATGTATTTTTTATTATTTTTCTAATTTTCTATTACTTTTGGTTTTTTAACACATATAATTAATATTTTATATTATAACTTATTTTTATTAAATAAGCTGTTAATTTTATTATCTGATCTTGTATTAATCAAATAATAAAAAGTGTCACATTATTAAAAATTGGTTTTGATAATAGTGTTTTAATTAATTAAATATTCTAATTATATTTTTACTTTTAAAATAAGTTTTTAAATACTACATATTTTAATGACTATTTAAAAAAATTTTGGTTATACTTTGGTTGAATAGTTTGTCTTTTGATTTCAATTTATTTCTTGTACCTAAATGTGAATTTAATTTTTTTTCTTTATAAAAACTTATATTAAGTTAATTCTTATTCAAAAATAAAATAATAATAACAACTTTTTTTTTCATTTTAACAATTTGTTTAACACTCTTTTACTCTTTTCAAATACTGAAATAAGTTATACAATTATGTATATACTATAATTAGTAATAATATATATGATCATATATATTACTAGAAAAAAAAATTGTTGTTGTTAAAAATATTTCTAAAACCATGCTTTTTTATTGGTAATACCAATATATTTAAAATCAATTATTTTTTTTTTGACATTAATTTTTTTGTTTACAAAGCTAAACTAAGATATACTTTTAATTATAATATTAATAAAAATTTCTAAAGCTAATTTAAGATCTATTTTTATAAAAAATAGGGTGTTATAATTATAAAAAATTGTTTAAAATATTTTAAATCAAATTTAACATTATTTATATGTGTTTTTTTAAAACATATTTTTTTATTATTGTTATTATATTATTTTAGTTTTAATTTCTTAAAAAGATTAGAATAAATAAGTTATTATTCTATTTTGGTAGCCATATTTGATTTTTAAAATATTATGTTTTTTGTATTTAACACATACTTTTCTTTAAGTTTTCTAAGTTTAAAGATAAAATAAAGTGTTTATAAAAATAAATTAAACAAAAGATCACATTTATTATAATATTAGAAATAATAAAAGATTAAACAGTGATTATATAATTGGGTATTAAGATCAGCCAGTTATTGTTATTGTTTTTTTAAGTAAAGACAAATTTTTAATATTATTCTTAAAATATTTTAAAGTTATTAGTAAACAGCTTATCTATTTTTTAACTGTTATTAGAGTATTTTTGATGATATAGATTTTTTTAATCATGACTTTTTTTTATTTTGCTGTAACTATTTTTCAGATTTTATTTTTATCATAAAAATATAAGTCTAGTCAATTAATTGCTCAATTATAAGCAATAATAAAAGATGTTTTTTTTGGATTTAGTTATTAATAAGAATAATATATTGGCAGAATTTGTTGTATGTTTTTTTTTATTAAAGATGTTATTCTATAGTCTTTTATTTGATAAAATTTTGCCACAAACAAAACATAGTGTGTTATTTTATTTGTTTTGTCATTTTGAACTTTCAAATTGTTCTAATATATACAGATAGCAATGTATTTAGTAATAATTAGCTATATTTTATTGTTTCTTATACAGATGTTTATTGAAGATAATTTTTTTTGTAATCTATACAAACCAATTTTAAAAAACAATAAAATTAATTCTTTTAATTTAGGATTACATAAACAAAAATTAATATTTGTGACTTTTTTTTTGTTTTTTTTTCAAGTAAATAGTGATAATAGTTTTGTGCCAAATTAGCAGTCTAAAAAATTTGGTATGTTTTTAAGATTGGCTGAATTACAAATTCTTTAAATTTGATAAAAAACTAGTTAGTAATAATTGTTTTAAAATATTTATAAATGACAAAAACTCAAATATGTTAACTATTGAATAAAATTTGGAGTTTTTGTGTATTTCAATCAAAAATAGCACAAGTTTTAATCAGCCAATTATTGTCAATTAGAGCTTAATATTAAGTTGTTTTTATTATCAAAACTTTGATAAGGATTATAATTCTATTAATTTCGAAAAAAAAGTTGTTGATTTTTTTAATTAGTATTTTGGTGTTTCTATTAGTTATAATAATTTTGGCAGTAAAAGTTTAATTAACTTGGTAATTTATTTAATCTATAAGTTGTTTTGTAATTATGCTATTAATTAATTTATTGTTAAAGATTAATTTAATGGTTATTTGTTTTACTGTAATATCAGTATATATTGTTATAATTAATTTGTTTTGGTTAATAATAACTTTATTAAAAAGATTAAAAGTATTTAAACTATTATTATTAAATAAAAATATGACTATAAGCATTTTATTTCTGGTAATTATGACTGAAAAATTTATATTAAAAATAGTCTAGTTGTTGTTAAAAGAGAAAAAATTAATAATTTTAATTACAACTTTTTTTCTAAAAGTACAGTATTATCAAAATCTAGTATTTTAGTAAACCAAAATATAAAGTCTAATTTAAATATTCTGTTGATATTGCTTAAGATAATAAGTTATTACAATTTATAATTCAGAATATTACTATAATAAATTGAATTTAATTTCTATTATTGCTTTGTTATTTTTAATTATAATCAATAATTTAGAGTTTTGAATTGCTATATTGTAAGGCTTGATATTGAAGTTGTATCTGTAATATTATGTGTAATTTTTAATAATAATTCTGTAATAATTGAAATAAATATTGTAATTGTTAATATTAAGATAAAGAATATTAAAATTTTATGAATTTTAAGCATCTTAATTATTGTTAATATTGGTTTCTATATTTCTGATTTGATATTTTTTGGTAATAATATTTTACAATATAACTAAGTTTTTAACAATAATAATAATTATAAAAATTTTGTTTTTAAAAATGTTGTTGTTATTGGTATTATTGCTGTTATTAGTACTTTGTAGTATGTTATTTTTTCTGTATTGTAAAAATTAGTATGTTTCTAAATTTTTTGAGTAAATTTTTTATTTAATTGGATAAGTTTTGTGTTAATATTAAAAGTTCTATTTATAATTAAGTTAACAACTTAAATATGATTTGTTTTTTGTTTTACAAGTTTAAAGTTACAAACAAGTATTACTACATCTTATAAGTTTTTAGAATATTAGAGTTTAATAGACCAAAGAATATTATTTTTAATAAACTAATTTAGAATTTGGCCAGATGTATAATAATCTCATTTAATAATCTGAATTTGATAAAAAATTTGATTAAATTAATCAAGATAAATAAAAACTGCTTTATAGTTTTTTGTTTATAATATTAAATTGATTTTATAGTCGAATTAAGATATTAAAGTTACAGAAATACTGTAAAAAAACAAGCTTAAAAATAATAAAGTTAGTTAGCTTTTTATTAAGACTTGAATATTATAAGTCTGTAGTTTTTATTAAAAAAAAGATAAAACTTAAATTGTTTTAATCTTATTTCAGTTATTAATTATAATTGTTTTTTTAGCTTTTGTAATTTATATGTATGTATTTTTTTTTACTAGTGAATTTTTTTAATTTAGCAATGTCTCTATATGTCATGACTGGAATAATAAGAAGTTGTTTATTTGTTGATAAAAAAGTAATTGACAGAGATAAATTTGGTTGTTTTTTTTTGTTGGTTATTATAATAAATTAGAACAATAATATATCTTTTAAAAAAGTAATTATTGATTTAATTAATAGTTATAACATTTGTTATTTCTAAGTAATAGTATTTTAAAAAGTAATATTTATTATTGAGATAAGATTTTTAAACAGTATTTTATATTTTCTCAATAATTTAATTCAAAGATTTTTGATAAAATCTTTAAAGTTCTTGGTTGTTGTTATTAATAAAATTTTAATCAGTAATTAACATAAAATTACTTTTATAATTCCTATTAATAATTAACATATATTATTATTATTTTATTATTTATTATTTAATCAAATAATAACAATATCTTTATCTAATTATTAACTCAATTTGTATAATACACTAATATAATTAAATATAATATTTAGATCATACAATACTCTAAACTTTGTAATATTTAAAAATTTGTCAAAATTTGTAAAAATACATGAAATATTTTAATAATGTACTAAAGTAATTTATAGTTCATAAAAATATTTTGTAGTTTACTAAAATATATTTTTAATTTATTAAAATTATAATAAAGAAAAAATTCAAGTTTATAAACTAGTATTACAACACACTGTATAAAAAAAAACTTTTCTCTTTAAGAAAAAATATCTTATCTTAGATCACAATCTTAATTAAAATCAATTATTTTTTTATATATCTTTACAAATTAATAAAAATCAAATACTTTAAAAAATTAAATTTGTTTTTTATTAATTTAAAATTATTTAAATTATAATTAACGTTTTAAAATTAATTAACTACTAATTTTATTAATTTATTAGTAACTCTAGATTTAAACAAAAGACAATTTTCTTAACAAATTTTTATTTTTTTCATATTTCTTTTTTCTTTTTATTATTATTATAATTATTAAGATAGTTTACAGAAAAATTTCTTTAAAAAAATTGACTTTAACAGCAAAGTAACTACATATATTTAGTAAGCTTTTAAACAAGCAATTTTGAGAAAGAGTTGATTTTTACTGCAAAGTAACTATATAAAATAACTGGCATAGAATTAATTATTTTATTTATAAATTTAGCAATTTAAATTATAAAAGATAATTTGAAAATAAATTTAGTTATCAGAAATTCAACAGCTTCTAAAATTGGAAATTAACAGCAAACAATATTAACAACATTCAAAAAAAGAGACCAAAAATTTTTGGTAACATTTAGTGTTCTTTTATAAATTAATACAGCAACAACAATTTTAAAGTAATAACTATATTAAACATAACAACTCTAAAGTACTATCAGTCAATTTATACTTACTGCAAACAATGATTTAAAATCTAAGACAAAATTACAGCTTTTAAGAAAATATTTTCTTAATATATTAAAAACCAAATCAATAATTACTTTTTTGGAAACTACAATATTACAGAAGTCAAGCAAAATTTTCTTGAAAATTTTATTTACTACTTAAATAAATAATTAGAAAATATTAATGCTAATAATTATGCTACTTATTTTGAAGAACTTGATTACAACATTATCAAATTTTGTAAAAAAAAATACTTTGCCAACTTATATTTTGTTTTTGAACTTAAGTTTGAACTTAAAACAAGTAAAAAAAGCAAAAAAAAACAACTAACCAGTTTATACAACACCCAACTCACCAAAAACAATTTTTTATTATTTGTAAACACTCAAACAAAGAGCCAGTTCTAAATTACCACTTTTAATTACATCATTTCTAGCTTTAATTGCTTAAGTTCAGATACTAAATTTACTATTTAATTATTTTTAAGACCAAAAGACTTTATATTACCAAAAAGTTTAATACAACAGCCTAAACAAATTTTTATTAGCACAAATTTTTTTAATTACTTAACAAAAAACCGGAGTAATTACTCTGATAATATAAATAACAACAAAAACGTTTTTGAATTTACTGAAAAAAAAACTGCTGAAAATAAAGATACAAAAAAAATAACAACTGTTTATATTGCAAAAATCACTGAATTTACAGAAAAAAATGCTAACACTAATTCTCAAAAATAGTTGAACAAAGTTTCAAAAGCAAGAAATGTTAATGGATAGAATATTATAAAAATATTTAAATCTATTTCTTATTTTCATCAAAAAACTGCAGACAAATAGTTTGAAAATTTGAGTAAATTTTTTAAAAATTAACAAGCATTCAAATATGCTTTCTTTGAACAGTTCATTAACAACAATACATTTATTATTCATTAAAATTAATTCCAAAACATTAAGCAAAAACCAATATAATTTATTATAACTTATCTTAAGAAGTTTAACAAATTTCTCTGAAAGATTTGCCAATTAAAAACCAATAATTACTATTTTAATGCTCAAATATTAGACAAATTTATTGTTAGACTTAAGAAAATTTGTCTACATGTACCAGAAAATTTAACCATACTTATTTAATATGCTAAAACCTATAAAATAATAACAAAAAAACTAACTACACGAAATTTGTTAATTTTATAATTGAAAAAGCCAACTTAATAGCTAAGAAAAAAATCGATCAACTTATTTAAAAAGTCAAAAACTATTTTACTAACCAAGAACAATAATAACAAAACCAACACAATTTCTTATTATTATTTAGCAACCAATTTCAAAATTGCTATTATTATAGAATTTTAAAACACTCAAAACAAAATTGCTAAAAAATACAACAAAACTAATAATCAAAGAGTAATTAATGTTATTTTTAACTTTAGCAATTATATTATTAATTTAAACTATTAGCATATTATCTATTAAATCTCAATATTAAAATAACTACTATTAATTAATCCTACAACCAATGCAAATACAACACCAATAATTTTTACAGATTTAACAATATCAACAAATACCATCAATTTAACAATACTAAATATTTATAAGAAAAGTGGTTTAACAAAATCAATTTTTATTTCAGAATTAATTTACAATTAACAACAACAGAATTAATATTAACAATCAATTAGTTCTCTAAAATAATTCACAATAAAGATTTATATATTTTAATACTCAATTTATTTAATTAATAATACCTAAAAAACTGGATTTTCAACAAACTGTATTTTTTAAAAATAAAGCTACAACACCAAAATTAAACTCTTTCAGCAATACAATTTATCTACAAAATTTGTTGAAAATACCAATTTTTTAAATATCTTCTTTTTTAAATTTAAAGCTAATAAATATCTATTCTTATTTAGCAATATAGTAATAACAAAACAGAAAACAATTATTGCTAAAGTTTAGATATTCAGTCCAGTTTGGTTTAAGTTTAATTAAACCATCAAACTGAACCAAACTTAAACAAAAGATTTGGCAGAATTCAACTTTAAACTTAAACCAAACTTAAAATTACTGAATTTAAATCAAATTTGAATACATACAACAAATTTGGTTTAAATTTAGTTTAAAGTTTATAAACATGTTTAGGTTTAATTATTAAAAACACTATATTATTATTTAATTTTCATTTTAATGGTCTTTATATCTATAATTAAAGATATTGTACTGCTTTTATAGTTTTAAGCACTAAATACAATCTTATATTTGTAATTATATTTTCATCTACAGAAAAGACCAAATAGTAATCATATCATAAAGTTTTTTATTATTAATATTAATAGCAGTTACTATAGAAAGTTAGAGCAGTTTTCTAATTAAATTGGCCAAAAATTATAAAAAAAATAGCAATCTTACTCATTAAAACATTTTTTTAATTGACTTGTAATCTTTCTGAATATTTTGTTTTTTCTTATAATATTCTTATATTATAATATATACTGTTTGATGAAAAATTTTTAAATAGTGTCATAAGAATTTGGTAGTACCCATAGTTCTGTAAAAAAATAGTTTATGTACATATTTTGAGACTATACATTTAGCTGTTTTTTTTATTTATTTAAATTTATCAAAATAGTCTTATATTTTATTTTGAAAACTATGTTTACCAAATATATAAATATTTAAACTATTTAGATTATCAAATTCTATTATTTTGAATTTTAAATCTTTAGTAACATTAAATTATACCAATAATAAATTCATTTTGGTAAGTTGAAAATTAGAGTTGTTATATATATATAGTTTTATATACTTTTTTAACTAATTATAGTAATTAAACAAAGTAATAATTAATGAACAAATAGTACAAGTATTATATTTTTTTAATTTCATCAAACTTGAATAAATTCATAAACTTTGAATTAGACTTAAACCAAACTTAAACCAAACTCAGATTTGTCAAAAAAGTTCAATGCTGAATTCAAACTGAACCTACTTTGAAAAATTGATTTAGTTCAAATTCAGTTTGTAATTCGAATTGAACTTGAACAACACTTAAAATACAGTTCAGTTTAGTTCAATTAGAACTCTAATTATTACAATATATACTGAAATAAAAATCAAAAAAAAACCAATCTATTTAATTTTATACAGTAGATTTGCCAAAAGCATCATTATTTATCAACTAATACAACAACTTAAACAAAGTATTAACCAATCTATTTAAATAATTATTGTTATTGCCAATAATATAAAAAAAACTCTAGTAGAAAAAATTAACAAATTTCTTTTAAATTATTATTTAAACGAAAGTTTTAATTATAGATATACTTTAATATCAAGTTTTTGTTAAAAATAATTGGCTTTCTAAGATCAATGCAAATTTAGAGTAGAAAACTTAAGAACTCAAAATTTTATGCCAAAAACAATATATTCAAGTACTTACTACCTGTAATAATTTTAATAAACAATCTGAAAAAACTTTAATATTCGAATTTAAAAAAAAATGCCAATTATTAAAACTTATATGGCTTTTAAATTAATATCTAATTAAACTGAAAAAACTGAGCAGCTATTTGAGACATTTATATCACAACTAATATTATTATAACTTAAAAAAACTAACTTACAATTCATTTTTACAATTAAATTAGTTAATAGTTGGTATATTTTATATTTAAAACCAGAACCAAAAAAACAACCACCTTATATTTTATTCAAATACAAAAATTGCAATAAAGCTGTTATCTATAAAAGCTTGCATATTATTAGAAAAAAAATATGAAACTTATACTTGTTATTACTGCAAAGTTTGCTATTAAAAATGATTTGGCAGTTCAAAATAAAGCAAAAAATAAGACAACATATTTTGTCTCACATATAAAGAATTGTTGCTGAAGAAATACAATTGAATTAATATTGAAATGAAAAAAAAGTATGCAATCAGATCTGTTAATACACTTTATTAATTGCCAAAAAAGTTAAGAAAGAAATTTTATTTAATATAGAATTATAATTCAAGAATTTAGCAAAAAAATTATAAAATAATATAAATTATTCAATATAATATAGCACAATAATAATCTTAGAAAGATAATAATTAACATAGTAGTAAGTATTATCTCATAATGATGGCAAGCAGCAATCTACAATAATGGCCAATACCAACTGATAATAGCAGCAAATACCAGATTCAAATATTAAAAAAAAGTATTATAATATGTTTTTTTATAGAACTACAAATATGTATATATACAGTAGTTTTAATATTGAAAAAAAAACAAGTTATAAAAACAAGTTATTAAACAATTTATTTAACAGTTCCACTTTAATTATTTTCTTACAAATATTATTTTATTCTATTTTTTTAATCTGTCATAATTATTTTTATTAATATATTTTGTAATTTTTGTATTTATACTCTTTATTTATTTTTATTTACTTTTATTTTTTATTTCTTTTTTATCATACTTTTTCTTTTTTAACTTTTTTTTTAATTTACTTAACTCATTTTTTTCATCCAACTTTTTACTTTTTATTTTAGTTTCTTTATATATCTTTTATATTAAGTTATTGCCACTTTTAATTAATGTTTGATAGCTTTAATAGTGGTCATAATGTTATATAACTAACATTTCAGATCTTTTATCTATAAGTATAAATTACTATTTAGATAACAAAGCCACTTTTATTAAATAGCCCCTACAGTATGCTTTGTAATATAATTGTTTATTTTAATGTGTAAAATTCATTAATAATATTGTTTATTTTTTTTTCTGAAGACATAGCCCAACAAATTATTAAATATTAGATTAGAGCCAATTAAGAATATTAGTTATCACTACAGCAAACTTTCTATTGGCTACTAATTTCTCCAAATATGTTGCCTATATTAGTTACCATTTGAAATGGCTTGCACATACCCATGGCTTATCAATATTGTTATTTATTTTTTAATTTAAATATTAAATTAACTTTCAAGTCATTATTGTATTATATATTTTTAACATTTAATATTGCTTAAAATAAAATATTGTAGCATAATAATATTTAATTAACAATATTAAAAAATTATTTGGGACATGCTGCAACAAAACTAGACAAAGTGAATATTCGACGGCATTAACAGACATTTTTAATTCTTGGTTTGGTGGCACAACTGTGGCTCAACATAAATTTATCAACTATCAAAGACAGTTTGATTTACCTCTGAATTTTTTTTCTTTGATGATAAACAAAGATTACTTTAAACACATAAATCACTAATTAGTATGGTTAGAACTATTTGTACAAATCTAGCTATAACAAAGATATGTTAAAAACATCAATCACAAGGGCAACAATCAGACAATTTGATTTGATGCGTGCAATTGTTCTACAACATGATATGCCTCATGATACAAAGGAGTACAGCAAAATATAAACGCACTTATGTTTTTTTGTTTCCTTCTCATAACTTGACAACATAAACCAAGTCAATTGGGAATTTGTTAATTAATATGCTTGACAGAATCCTAAGACTACATATGACAAAATTTATGCAAAGTGCCTCAAGACACAAAAAGGTAAGCAAGGAAATAATACATGCTTATTAAGAAAATGTTACAAATCTTGACAACACAATAATTGGAACGAGTTGAATTGTAGTAGAGCTAGATTATATGTAAGCTTATTTTAAAGGTGAACTAGAGGAGACAAGAGACATTATGGATTAATAGAAAAGCAATGGGAGTTTATAAAATAGCCCTAAAGGTCTACAGAGTGAGAATAATTAGAATGCATTACCACATGGACATTGAGAGAAGTATAGAATAGAGCATTGTTATAAAGATTAGGTTATACATAAACTTAAAAGAAAAAATATTTAAATTATAAAGAATATTGGCTGAAAAATTTTAATGCTTTATTTTTAAATATTTGAATCTAAATAAATAATAAATAAAGAGAATTGCTAAATCAATCCACCTGCAATATGTAATATCATTTATGTCATAGCTTCGTATTCAACTATATAAAAACATATTAACAAATAATATGGTTGTTCACAACGAAGTGTTTTTTAATTAATTAGTTAAGGCATAATAAAAAATTAATATATATAATCTATATTCAATTTTATATAAAAAAAAGTTAATTTTTATTTTAATTAAACAAAAATTTATTAAATTTACTAATAAATAAATATTAAAATTCTATATATATTAATATCACATGTTGCGGGTGAGTCAATTTAGCAATTCCCTAAATAAATTGTGTATTATAAGATTTTGCTAAACAAAAAAGATTAATTATTTTATTGTAAATTATACTGTTTTGTTTTATAATATTAAATAATTTTTTTTTGTTTTTGATTAATTTTAGTTTTGTTAAAATTGGTTTCAGTTTTTGATTTTAATATTAACTTTGATTTTAATTTTAATTTTACACATATAATAGTTAATATGTTTATTAATTTTTTTTCCAATTTTTTTATTTCTATACTAATTTTTTTAATAACTATATTTATAAGTTTGGTATAAATTGGTTTTTTAATAATTATTTCATAAACTTTAATTGTTTTAATAGTATTAATAAAAGTATTTATTAAATGTAATTTGATTTTTGTTATTCAATGTTTTTAAACCAATTTTGAAAGTAATAGAATTATTGCCATTTATAAAAAGCATCTTAAGTATCAAAAAAAGCTGTTTGGTTTTCCAAATATTTATTTGTTATTCTTTATAAAAAGTAAAAAATTATTTTAAAGACTTTGATTAAATTTTATCTATTAACTTTAATGGTATTTGTAACTTTATTTAACTATTTTTAAAAGCTAATTAAAAGATTTTTTTGAAAATTCGAAAATTTTGGCAATATAATATAAAATAATTATACTTTTACTTTTTTTAAGCTTTTTTCTAAGTTTTTTGGGTTTTTACTTTTTATTTTTTTTGAATATTTAATATTCAAAATAAAATAATTGCAAGTATTGTTTTATTTAATTTAGCTTTTGGTTTTTAACAGTCAGTTTTCATATATTAGTTGTTACTTTTATAAAATTTTGAACTGCTTTCTATTTTTTTGATATGTATTTTTAAAATTTGATTTTAAATTAAGAATTAAATTTGTTTTCAAGATAATTGTAAAAAGTAGATTTTATAATTAAAATTTTATTTAAAATTCTAAATTTTTATATGCAATAAATATAAAATTGTTAATAATACTTTAAGTTTTTGTTTGAAAGTAGTTGTTATTTTGTATAATTTCTTAAGTATATTAATTTTCGGAAAAAGTACCAAATATTGTTAATAATTTTTTTGTTTTTAATGATACAATATATTTTTAAATTGTTAAAAAAATTATTATAGACTAATATAAAATCCAAGTTTTTTAACCAATTATTATCTAGTTTTAATCATAAAAAATTTGATAATTTAATTTTATAAAATTGTTTTAATTAGTTTTAATTTATTTGTTTATTAATTTTTAATAGTTTTAAAAGCTTTTTATTAAAGTAAAAAATCTTATAACAAAATATTTTGGTTCTAAAAATTCTAAAAATAATTTTTAAAATAATAATAATAATAATATTTTATTTTGTTTTAATTAAGTGTAATCTTACCAAAAATTTATATTGTTTTTATTTTTAAATAATACTTTTTTCCCTGATATCTTCCTTTCAATGTAAAAAAACATTGTATTTTGGCTGGTGGTAATATTGTTTTTGGTAATTCTAAACATTTTGTTTATGGAATTTTTTAGTCTATTCATCGTGTATACTGGGAGATTGGTTCTGGATCTGAGATTTTGAATGTTAGTTTGCTCTCAAATATTAATTGGCCTAGCTCATCCTTGGTATGGCACTTCAATTCATATATGGCTGTTAGTTTCATTAGCAAACCTACTACTAATGCTCACATATACTTCATAAAAGCTTTGCATTATTGATTCCTGATTGCTGTTTAAAAGCACCTATACAACAAGAATTACCCTAGTGTATTGTATTTATATTGTGGTAATATTGAAGTTTTAAATCATGTTTTTTCTTGCATGGTTAATAATTCTGTTTGTTGTCATTTGTTAAATATCTATGTGGCTGTTTAATAAGATGTTTGGTATTGGTTTTGGGTTTCGAAAGCTTCACTTGTTTTTAAATATAGGGAACTCTGTCTCTGTTTATATAAATGCTTAGTGTTGTCCTGATCGGCTTAAGTGGCTGGTTACATATAGAAAATACATGATTCATACTTAGTTTAGATTGAATATTTGATGTATTGCACTAGACAGTATTTGGATCTTATTTGTTAAATAAATAAAATAAATAAATAAATAATACACTATAAATTTGATTTATAATTATTTACAATACATAATTGATTATTTAGATTTAATTTAATAAATACTTATCTATTTTTTAAACCAAAAATAAAGTAATTTAGCAGCAAAACAGCATTTAAGAAAGTTTAAGATACAAATTTAATATAAAAAAGTTTCATATTTTTTTTGCTGTTAATTTTAAATTAAAAAATTATACAAAAACTAAAAAATAATTTTAATAGTTTTATTAAACACTAAAATAAAAGCCATTTAATTAAAAAATTTAAGACAATTTATAGTAATTTTTAAATATTACCAGAGATAATATTCTTAAAAACAGAAAAAGCATTTTAATTTTTATTAGATTAGTCTAATTTTAAAAATTTAAAAATTTAATATATCAATTATTAAAGTATTATACAAAAACATAATATGTTTGGCTTTTAAAATTGATTAAAATTAACAAAAATTTAATGTATTAAGCAATTTAGTCATAAACTAATTAGAACTAATCTTAACAAATATGTTGTTATTGCTATTATATAAATAAAAAAAATATTATTTACAGTCTGATTAAAAATCAATATAAATTAATACAGTTGCAATAAGATTAATATAAATAACAAAAAATTAAATAAAGTTAATGTCTTATTTTTTATTAAAAACAGTTTTAAAGTAAAAATAGTGTTTTAAAAAACACCAAAAAGAATAATATTTTTAGTATTTCAAAAAAATTAGTTGTTTTAAGTTAGGATTTAAAGTTTAAAAAAATTGTTTTTTGCTTTTTTGAATATTTACAAAAAATATAAAGAAAAAACAGTTTTATTATTAATTTACTATTATAATTCTAGAATTTTTAATAGTAATAATAATAATAATTATATTAGAATTAATTCTAATTAATTGCTTAAAAAAACTTTAAATAGAAAAAACCCTAATTTAAAACTAAAAACAATGTTTTAACAATAACTAAAAACTCTTTTAATTTTATATTATTTGAAAAAAACTTTATAAGTATTAGAATAAATAGAAAATACACCTAAAAAAAAGATTAAATAATTTAATTTTGAAAGTTTTTTGAGATAATAACTTTTTTTTAGTTAAACAAAGAAAAAAATTTAACACTATTTTTTTTAACTAGTACAGATTAATTATTAAAAATAGTAACAACAAAAAATTTTTTTAAAATAAACAACATATTATTACAAATTAGCAAACATTAATTTAACCAAAATAATAATACCAAAAATACCAAGAACATTTTAATGTTATTAAAAGATATGTTAAAAAAGATATTATAAAGTACAGCAAAAATAAAAAAATTAGAATATATTACAAAAAATTTTACAATCTTAAATATAATTAAAAACAAATTATTAATAATTAAAAAATTCAAAAGCAAAATCTATACAAAACAATTTAACATTGTTTTTTGAAATTAATTTAAGCTTAATAAAATCAAACAGTAATTTAAACAAAGAATTAACCAAAATTAATTTAATTTTGAATATATTATTAAACATTAAAATAGAGATTATTTACCTAAAAAATTTTTAACAACTAAAAATTGTTTTTAAATATTATCAGAAATAATACCAAAAAACAAAAAAAAATGGCAATTTAGTTTCTATTTGATCAGTCTAATTTTTAAAATTAGATAATTTAATAAGTTATTTTGCTTTAAAAATTAACAATAATCTGCTAAAAAACATAATATTTAATAATATAATTAGTAGTTAATTTTGATTTATTTTAAAAAATATATTATTATTGTTATTATTTATATTAGAAAAAAAATTAAATACTAATAAAGTAATTTTATTTAAAATTTTATTTGAAACTATAAAGAAGTTTAATATAACAATAATAAATATAAATAACTGTTGTTGTTTTTTGAAGTTTTTAGTTTTTTTGGCTATTTGTAAAGTAATAATAATAATAAAAATAAAAACAATAAAAAATTAATTTATTAATTAGCATATTATTAAAAACTTTGAGATTCTTAAAAATATAAAAACAATATTGAAATTAATTTTAATATATCTCTTAAAAAGAACTTTGATTGAAAAATACCACTAATTAAAAATAAAAAAATATTTTAAAAATTATTAATTTACATATTTTTGGTAAGATTTTTAGAAAAATATTTAAAGTTTACTGGCTAATAATAATATGTTATTATGTATTTAAAACTTTTATAGCTGCTAAAGCTGTTTTTGTTTGCAAATTAGTTTTAATAATAAAAAATAATATTGAAATTTTTGGTTTTTATAATATATTTAAAAACAAGTTAATAAATTTTTGTTAATTATACTGCTTTTAAAATTAGCAAATTGGTTTTTTAATTTTGTTAATAATTACAATATATTATTTTTACTTTTGGTTCATAAATTAATTTAAAATTTTTTCTCTCGTCAATTCCCTGGCCACACCGAAAGCAAAGTTATTCTGCCAAAGAAGTACATTTCCTTTATTCCTTTTTCCTTTTGTTTTTATTGCTATTTCTTTGGACATATCTATATTTGTGACTATAGATCCAGCTGGCTCTTCTGCTGGTGTTTTGGGCTCAATTTCAACTGGGTTGGGATTCTGGTCAGGCTCTAAAAAGAAGGCTCACATTAAGAGTGTTTACTCTCATGGTGCCTCTTTTAAGAAAGTGAGAAAACCTGTCATGTCCAGTGCCATAGTAGATTCTTCAGCTGGACTTTTGTATGTGGACCCATTGCTGGCTGATGGTGGTAAATATAAAGCATCTTGGAGTAACAAAGTGGAGAACAAGAGTAATAATGTCAGTGAGGTGTCCAACTTGGAGGATATAAAAAACTTGGTTGTCAAAGAAACTAGTTACATTGATTCTAATGTCTCTGAAAACAATGACTTGATGAATAACACTACTCCAAGGAAGACAAAAACGAGGATGTATGTTTTAAACAAACTGCTGAAACAACCTTCTTTCAACCTGAAAAATAATGACAATAGTGTTTTGAAGCTCTCTCCTTGCATGTTTGTTGGGTTCAATTAGTTGCCACCACCCAAGTTATGTGGTTTAGAGTGTCGTTGTTTTGAGCCAGTAAAATTTTTTGCTTTGGATGTGAAGTTGTCAGCTGTGCCTAAAAAGTCAAATAGTGATAAGTTATTTAAGATCAAAAAGATTTTTTATAAAATTGACAGTTTTGGGGGTGCTTCAACTTCTTTAAAATTTCTTGGAGTCATTAGATCAACTTTTACAAGTGAGTCTAGTTTGGTTAAGGCCAGAAAGTTGGTGATCTGTAAAAAAATTATTGTGAATGATGATCTCAAGAAAGTAAACATTCGTTTGAATTGGGAGGTAATAATTAAGGAGATTCCTGTAGATCTTCCCATATTGGCTGTGGAATCAGTACTTTCTAAATTTGGTAGGATTGTTTTCATTAAATTGCAATTAATTAGTCTTTGGCAAAAGGCCTTAGTGGAGTTTGAGTCATTAGAGGTTGCCAGTTTGGTCGCTTCTAAGTGGTCTATTTTCATGGGAAAAGATTCAGTTCATGTGGCTTTGGCTGTTGATGACAAACAAACATGGATGTCCAAGGACTGTCATTGGGCTTTGCTTTACACTCTTTCAGTTAGTACAACCACTCATGATTTGTCAAGTTTGGTGAATTCATATGATGAGAAAACTTGTTTCATTGGTTGTAATCTTAATTTATATGTTCGTGATCAGTGCGCTGTGATTTGTTTTGAGAATGAGATGTCCAAATTGGCTGCTATTGGCACTGTCCCAATTTTCAAGGGTGTAAATTTGCATTGGACTGGACTCTTTTTGGCCTGTTGTGCCGAATGTTGACAATTTGGTCATGTTTCTAGTGTGTGCTCTGTGAGTGGAAATGCTGGTAGTCATGATAGGTGTGTAGTTACCTCTCAGGATCAGGTTCGTCTGGCTGGTATATATAAGCAAAAGCAGGCTTCCATTGCTCGTCCAGTTTCTTTTGGCAGTAAGACATGAGCCCAAGTTGCTGGTAGCTTTCCTTTTTATGCGGTCTCTTCAGAGGTTTTTGGTGTTGGTACTGTTTCTGGTGTGAAGCTTTCTTTGAAGAATGCTTTTTTTTCTGACATTTCTAGCTTGAGTGATCAGTTGGGGTCTTTGGAGTGCTCTTTAGAGTTTGTAGCTGATCAGGTTTCTGATATTTTAAAAAGGCTTAGCTTTGTCGAGTTGGTGCCTTTGCCACTTGTTTCTCATGCTCTTCTTCCAGCCATATCAGCTCCAGGATTGGATATGGTGATAGACGTTTCTTTGGTTTCATGCTCTACTCCTCTTCCAGTTATTGATAATACAGCTTTTGATATTGGTCTGAGTAGTTCGAAGATCCTTACTGCCAAAGTTGGTGGATTGGAGTCTAAGTTAATGGCTTTGGATGCATCTGTTGGTTCAGTTTTGGTGAAGTTGGACTTTTTGTGTTCTGGTTCAGGTTCTGTTTTAACTCTTTTCTCCCAATAAATAAACTAGTTTAGAAATTTGGTACATGTAATGTTCGTGATATCAATGTCCATGCAAAGCAAGTAGATATTATGCATTGGCATATGGATTCTGGTTGTGTAGTGTCCTTTGTTACAGAAACTAAATTGAGGTCCAGTGTTAAACTATGGATTGCGAATAGGTTCAAGGGTGTACGAGTTTTCAGTTAGGTTTGGATAAAAGTTTTCTTGAGGCTGGGGTGGCTGTGATTATGGACAATTTTTTGGCTCATCATGTGTCTGAAGTTGTGGAAATTCCTGGCCGGGTTATTTCAGTAAAACTTTTATTCAAAGACAAGTTCTCCATCACAGTTCTTGGTTTATATACTGGTGTCTCTTCTGGAACTAGATTTGATTAGGCTTCAGAGGTAAACTCTTTAATTGCAAGGGCTGTCAACTCTAGTATTTTTGTGGTTCTGGGTGGTAATTTTAATGAGAATAGATCTGGAAGAAGTGTGACATTCAAGTTTTGTTTGAGTTTGGGTTTGGTTAATTCTTTTGCAAATTATCATTTGACTAAAGCTTCCACATAAAGCAATTCTCAAGAAGTTGAGAAGACTATTGATTTCATTTTTGTCAGTGAGAATTTGTCTTCTGCTGTCACTGGCCATTGGGTTTGCTCTATTTCGAATTTTTTTGACACTGACCATAAGACTGTTCTGGTCTCAATTGGATTAGGTGAACTCTTAGATGTTTAGTTAAATAGTGTGCATAAGCAGACTAACAAGAATTGTTGAAAATTCAGGTTTAAGGATGCTGATGGTTCCAAGTGGGCTAAATTTAGAGATTGCCTTTGTACCAAGCTTTTGGTTACTAAAGATGGATTTTCTGATGCTGAATTGCATGGTGATTTGGATGCTATGTGGATGGTTTTGGAAAAGATGATAGTGGATTTGGCTGATGAGATATTTTCTAAGCTGTGGTTTAGTGAATTTCATTGTTCTAGGAATAGACATTCTTCAAGATTCTTTGGACTGGAGTTGTTGGTTGCCAAAATTGTTAAAAGATTCAGCTCGGGTGACTTGTTTAGCATAGATTGTCTGGTAAGGGTTTGGTCAACTTTAGATAATGACAGGGCCCATGTTTTTGCCAATTTGGTAGGTTTGAATGTGAAATCTGCAGTGGTGCTTAAACATTTAGCATTGGTTTGTAAAAAGTACAGAAGATCTAAAATGTATGAGTCAAAATTGGCCAAGAAGGCTGCTATCAGACTGGCTATCTCAAGATGTATGGAAAATTTTTGTTCTGACAAAGATAGTATAATTAGAAGTGTTTTAGAGCGGCCTTTTCATAAAGTGGTGTTAGATCACTTGGTTGTGGATGATGATTTGATCTTGGAGCCTGAGGAAGTGAAGCTTGGAGTTGATAGAATTATGGAAGGTTGGACAAGAAAGTGGGCTGTGCCTTTAATGATGCCTGATCTGTGGACCCGTCAATATACACCTTTGGAGTATGTTCAGGATTGTGCTTTTTCTGGTGTAATGGTCACAGTTGGTTTGAGTGAGTTGCTTTTGGCTATCAATGGTCTACCAAATGGCAAAGCTGCTGGTTTGTCTGGCATTCCTAACAAACTGTGGAAGCAGGGTAGAGCTAAGATGGCAGGGCATCTTTTAAGATTGTTGAATACATGTTTGTCAGTTGGTGGTGTTCCTGTTCTATGGAGAAGGGCTTGGGTCTCGATGATCTCCAAACCCTATGATTGGAATGGGATTCTTACAAACACATGGCCTATTGCTTTGATTGAGACTGCTAGGAAGATTCTCTCCAAAATTCTTTCCGATAGAATCTTTTTAGCATGCAGCAAGTTTGGTGTTCTTCATGGTGATAATTTTTCTGTTTTGAAGGGTATGTCTACCCAATCTCCTGTGTTTGCAGTTGGCTTGGTTGTCGAAGACGCTATTATGAGTAAACTTGATGGGTATGGAAAATGGTAATGTTTGGTGCTCTCAATTATTGATGATGTATCTTCCGCATAATTCTGTTGGCTTAGTATTGATTATCAGTCTCTAAAAGTCTATTCCTGGATGTGAATTTTACCTGTTGAGTTCTTTGGTTATAAGGCACAGAGTTTGTCTTTCATCAATTGCAACGTTTTTCATAAATGTGAGCTTTCTTTTCCGAGTTAACGAGCGCAGTTGTTAGGGTTTGGCATTGTCTTTTCGCCCTTCTGGTAAGCTAACAAAATAATGTTAATATCCAAAACTTAGGGGGGAGCTTCTCTCTTTTACCAGGCTATCACGAAGTCTATTTCCAGACAGTCAATTTTACTATGTTGCTGCTTCACAAAAAATAAGACAGAAAAAAAAAAAAAAAAAAAAAGAAAAAAAAAAAAGAGAGAAAAGATAAATTAGTATCATCAATTGCTGTAATCAAGAGCGATTGGTCCAAATTGTTAATAGGTTCGAGGCGGTTATGCTAAGAGCATCTGTTCTAGAATGGAGGTACAAAACAAGAGTTAATTCACGTAAATTCCATGAAGTTTGAGAACATGAATTTGTGATTCTGATTTCTTTTAATAATTGGTTTATTTCAGGAGATGAAATAGGGAAGATAATAAAAGATGAAGGGGTATGGATATTTTAATTTCTGGTTTAGAGTTTCGTATCTATTTTTTCTTTTCTGTCTTTTCTCACTTCTACAACTACTTGCTTTTATATATTCTTTTGGTTTTACAGGATTGCTTTCAATTGTCTCGCTATCACTAACTATTGCTTTGTTGTTTCTGTTATTGCTTTGTTTTTCTATGTTATCGCTAGTTATTCTATGTTATAATACATTATCTGACATTATTATATGTTATTCTGTGTTATCCTGCATTATAACACATTATCTTATATTATTGCGCACTATTCTGTGTTATCCTGCATTATAACACATTATCCAATGTTATAATGTGTTATCCAACGTTATTGCGCATTATTCTGTGTTATGTCATGTTTTGGTCACATTTTTTCATAACTTTGGATCAGTTTTTCTACTCAGGTAACATTATCTCTCTCTTTTTAAAATTGAACTCCTGCGAAATCATATGTATCTGTTATCGTGGCTTCATTCATGTAATGTTCAATTGTTGCCTCGAGTATTGTCTTTTGTAGGTCTTCGAATTGTTGATTAGTTATTCATCCTATGCTGTTAACCATTATGGTTTTCATAGATCTATTCAGTAGTACATTTGGACAATGTTAGAAGACAGTGTATAGTCAGTATGCTGCTTTGTAATGTAGGGTCAGGTTGTTTTTCCCTACGAATTTTTCTACTGGTTGTATTGCTTCTTTGTTGAACGTTTTCTGGCTGAGGTCTTTGTATGGTATTTTCAAGTCAAGCTGTTCTACCAATTTTGTAGAACCAATAAGCTGGAAAAAGTCTTTCTTTCCATTCCTGGGCGTTGTCAGGTGTTCACTCCCTTGTTTTGGGGAGTTCGGTCCCACGAGCTAAAGCTTTTTTTATTTCTTCAAGCTTGGGGACCAAGTATCTTTTTTTGTAACCTTTTTCTCGTTCTTTGCCTCCTTCTTTTCCATCCCCTACCCAAAAGCAATTTTTTCTCCCACATTGCCTTTCAGGTGGTGGGTAGGGGAGGGAATGTTTAGTTCTAATTGAACTTTCGTCCTCCCCTCTCCTGCTCTTATCTTTGTACCATATCTCTTTTTTATCAATTGTTATTTCTATTTGAGATGTCAATTTTTGAATTGTTTCAAATAATTGTTTAGATAATTTTAAAATTTGATCTGAAAGGTCCATGTTGAAATTTCTATTGTTTCTTGCTGCTTTTCGGATGCTATATATATTTGAATTCCCCAATTTAATTTGCTGCCCATTGTCTACGTTTTGATAATAATGATTGGTTCCAGATCTCATAGTATATCTTCTGGTCTGATTAATGAAATTTGTATTCCTAATTGAGGTACTGATGATGATGATTCCTGTTTTACATGATAAATTTTTAACCAATTTCCATGTGCTACTTTCTTTAAAATTCTGTCTTCCAATCATAATTTGTAAGCTTTATTTCCTAATGCTTTGTGTATGTGGAATGGACTGTCCCACTTTGGGTCGAACTTTCCACTCCACTGTTTTTCAGCTTTTGTACAATGTAACAGTACTTGGTCTCCAATCTTGAATTTCATTGGTTGTTCTGATAGGTGTTTATCATGTCTTTCTTTTTGTCGTTTTTGAGTGTGACTAATATTGTCAGCTGCTGTTCTTCAATTGTTTTCCAACGTTTCTATTAGCTGGTACGTTCTTTGGTATAAAGTAGTCTCAAAATTCTTTTCATTGATTGTTTCTGTTGGGTATGACGGTATCACTCGTTCAATCAGTAACATAGCTTTTCTTCCATAGACTAGTTCAAACGGTGTGAACTGAGTCATATTTTGTTTCAATGTTCGGTATGCAAAGAGTACAAAAGATATGAATAAGTCCTATTCTTGTCTGTTTTTATGACTTATTTTTGTTAGTGCTTTATACAGTGTTCTGTTAAATTGTTCTACCAGTCTATTTGTTTGTGGGTGGTATGGTGACAATAAGGGTCTCTTTATTCCAAACTGTTGGCTTAGTTCAATCAGCATATTATTAACAAAATGTGTTCTCTGATCAAATAATAATTCTTTCGGACATCCATGTCAGCAAATTAGATCTTGATGCACAAATTCGGTGACTGTTTTGGCGTCGGCCACTTGGATTGCTCTGGCTTCTAGCTATTTTGTAAGATAGTCTATGGCTACAGCAATATAGCAATTTCCTTGAGATGTAATTGAAAAAAATCCAACCAAATTGATCCTGATTCTATCAAATGAATTTTCAACTGGAATGGGTCGAAGTGGTTCTGTTGATCTTGCTTCTCCTTTTCACTGGCATGCATCATAATTGAGCACATATTCGAAAATGTCTTTGTGCATCATTGGCCAATAGTATAAGTTTAGTGTTCTTTCGAGAGTAGCATCTTTGTTAAAGTGTCTTGCAGTCAGATCTGAGTGCACGCTATATAGTATAGTTTCTCTTTCACTGTCCATGATTAGTCATTGTGGGTTGGGGTGGTTTCGGCGTTCTCATCGATATAGTTGGTTATCTTGAATAAAATAATTTCAGGTTTGTTTTCATATGGTACTCTGTTCCTGTTGAGATAATATCTCCTTGAAATGTAGTGTTGATAGGTACTGATGTAGTCATTGATAAGTAAGTGTATTCATGGGTCTGAGATTAGGTTTGTGGCATCCTCGACAAACTGTCAGCATTAGTGTTTTTGGATCCTTCCTTGTAATAGACTTTGAGTGAAAATTGTTGTAGATAAGTACTTCATCTCGCATATTTTTCTTCTAGTTGTGGATTGTTGAGTAACCAAATAAGTCCTTTGTGGTCAGTATATAGGTTAAATAGTTGACTGAGGTAATGTTTCCAAGTTTGTACAGCCCAATAAATGGTGAGACATTCCAGATCTGTTGTGCTGTAATTTTTTTATGCTGGGCTAATGCTGCGACTAGCATAGGCAACTGGGTGTTCTCTATTGTCCGGTTCTATCTGTAATAAGACTGTTCCTAGAGCATTTTTTGAGGCGTCCGTAGCGACAATGAACCATTTAGTGAAATCTGGATAAATTAGGATTGGGGATGTGATCAATCGCTGCTTAAGATAGTCGAATGCTTTCTGTTAATCTTCCTTCCACAAGTACGGTACATATTTAAACAACAATTGATGGAGTGGTTTTGTGATGTTCAATAAACCTTTGACAAATCAACGATAATATTTTGCTAATCTTAGAAATCCTCATAATTCTCTAAGGTTGATTGGGGCTGGAAAATTCTTGACTTTTTGTACTTAATCTGGATCAGGTTTAACTCCATCCTTGCCGATTACATGTTCTAGGAATTTTAACTCGGTTTTTCCAAAGAAGCACTTCCCAGAATTGAGTTTTAATCCAGCACTATAAAAGTGTTTGAAGACTTGTTGCAGGTGGAGCAGATGGTCTTCAAATGTTTCAGAGAACACGTTTGTGTTGTCTAGTTAGACTACTACTGATTTCCAAAGGATTTCTTTGTATACTACATCCATCAGGTGTTGAAATGTGGCAGGAGTATTACAAAGTCCAAAAGGCATTACGTTAAACTCGAAGTTTCTATCTCGAGTGGTAAATGCTGTTTTTTCTTTGTTTTTGGAGTCTATTTCAACTTGCCAGTAACCACTTGCTAAATCTAATAACGAGAACCATTTTTTTTTTCCTAGATTGTCCAGAATTTCCTGGATGAGGGGAGTGGGATAACTATCTCCTTGCATGATGCTATTTAGTTTTCAATAATCTATGCAGAATCGCACCTTTCCGTTTTTCTTGGTGACCAAGACTACTGGCGAGGACCAAGGGCTTAATGATTCTTTGATTAGGCTGTTATCAAGCATCCATTGCACTTCTTGCTTAATTAGGTTATCGCCAGATGGGGGTATGTGGTAAGCTCATTGCTTAATTGGTCGAGCATCTCCTGTATCAATCTGATGCTTCACAATGTCGGTGCATCTGAACTCATTTTTACTGGCAAAGACATCAGCATACTGATTCAGAAGGACTTTAAGTTGTATTTGTTGCAGGGTACTTAAATTTCCTAAATTCAATTTATTGATCTCTTCTGGTGTGAACAAGTAACTTTCTTTTGGCAAATTTTATACTTGTAAGGTAATGTCACAGAATAAGAATAATTGTGCAAAATCTGGAATGAACTGGGGTTTTTCAGGATTCTGACTATCTGCGGATATGGAACCGATGAGGGTCCCTTTGGGGATTTCAATGACATCTTCTGTCAGATTGTGGATGGGAATTTTGAAGTGTTTATAGGCTTTGGCCAGTAGGTATAGATTAGCAACATCAGCTAAGGAATAGATTTCGGGACTGGCTTCGAATAATAGGGCTTGATCTTGAATCTTTTGATTTACCTTGAGGATATATTGTCAGTATGGAGGAATGGAGATGATAGTATTGGTGTGGATAAATTCTACCTGGTCACTGTCTTCCTCCATAAAATTAACTGGTATGTTTCTTTTTCTACTTGATCCAAACCCATTGATTTCTTGGACAGTGAGGCCTAACTCTTCTCGGGTTACCGGGGTTAATTGGAGTATTTTGACTAGGGGTAGGAAGATAGCTTGGGCAATTTTTTCTTGTGATTCTATTTTGTAGGATCTGTTCGAATTGTTTTGTAGCATCACGATGATGTTTCCCATGTAACTGGCATCAATGATTTCTTCTTTTATGTTGATTCCTTTCTTGGCTAGACTAGATCGAAAGGCAACTTGTACCATTGTACTAACAGGAATTTCTAATGCTATCTTAAGATCTATTTTTACAAGGAAATGTGGGGCTATAATGATGGGTGATTGTCCAGGGTATTGTAGGTCAAAACCAGCATCAGTGTCATGTGCTTTTTTGGGGCAGATTTTTTCCTCATTGTCACTGTACCATTTTAGCTCTAGTTCTTTAGATAGGTCGGGATATGCAAGATACTGTTCTGTTTCAGTATCCTCAATTGGATCTTGAAACGACATGTCCTCGGTGATCAATACCTCTTCTTCGGGTTCAGGTAGTTTGGTGATTGGAAACAGTATTCTTGGAGACGGATTGAACATGCAATCACATTCATCGCAGTACTGAAAGTGACAGGAAATCAAACAGTAATTACATAGTTTGGTATTCAAATCGGCCAACTTTTGCTCCTGTTCCTCGTGAGTCGAGGCCAATTTCTGATATTGGTTCTGAAATGTGTCTGGGTCATCTGTGAAGAAATCATCCTTGGGATAGTCGGGTTCAGTATATTCGAGCATCCAAAGGTTGTTCTTAATTTCTCGTATTTTTTCGGGCATGGCGCCTTCAGCCTTGGCGCTTGCCATTCTTCAGATTTCGTGGTCATCATGTAGATAACCATCTAGCCTGTTGAGTGCTCGTTTCCAAGTGTCCTTGATGGGGGTTTCCTTTCATATCCAATTGTTGATTAATATGGTGTATTGACAAGCCTTGTCACATGTTCCTTTTCTGCCAGGCACATCATTCCAGAGTCCTTCATCTGGCAGGATTTTGCCACATGCGAGACATGACGTATGGTCCCACTTGCCTTGTTGTTTTGGTTATCCAAATCTTTCCAGTAAACAAGGCCTGCAATAGTATTTGGTGGTGGTGGGCCATTCTTCATTGTCCCCAATACATGTGCCCATAGTGGATAGTTTTTTTCCACAATCGATACATATTAGTCTTGGGGGTTGGTAAAATAAGTTTCTTTGGTCTGAGGTTATGTATTCTAGTGATGATAATTGGGGTTCTTCTTCGGCTCTGCCTTTTTCTTTTTCTTTCCAGGTTGGTGGTGGGAGTAGTTCAGTTCGATAATCATCTACCCATGAAACCTGATAGGTCTTGATGGTTGGTGACATTGATGTGTCTTTGAATTCAATAAGAGGTTCCTCAGTACATTGGTTTTTAAAGTGTCCGCACATAGCTGGGACTCAGGCATGCTGTCCATTGAATGTGAGTTGAAGTTCTTGGGTGTTTTAGTTGAGAATAGCATTGGCTTTTGACAACCAGTCATTTTCTACTAGAGCTTGATATTGAGTAGCTTTCATGACGAGTACTTTGGTAGAGATTTGGATTCCATTAATCTTGAAGGGAAAGTTGTCAATTTCTCCTATCGGGGTTTTTGTGTTCCTATCTGCTGTAATGATCCGGACAGTAGCAGCACGGTCTACTTGGTGACCTAGTTGGTCTATGAGCTGCTTCGTAATTATGCTACCAGCTGATCCACTATCCAGGATTAATTTAATGTCTATTCCTCCAACTCTGGCATCAGTGTATAAGGCCATTATTGGTTTATCCTGATTGATGGCTGCTCCACTAAAAAGGCTATGTGTGTTCAAATTATCGATGTTAAAAGAAAATATGGCGGCTAGAGTGGTGTCTTCGGTAATAGTGGCTAGTGAGATATTGCTTTTTGTTTGCTTGGAAGGTTGGGAGATTTGTTCTATATTCTCTCCTTTTACAGGTGTAGATTTATCAAAACCGTGGTCTTCTATAAAACTGAGATAGGAAGCTTGATTTGGGTATCCAGTTGGTGTTGGTCGAGATTGGGCAGGACTGCGAGAAATTGGTCAAGACAGTCCACTGTTGGTTTGCACCTGATTGTTGTTGGGATTCCTCCATCCTTGATTATAGTCTATAGCTCGAGGTCTGGACGGGCTGTAAGAGGAAGTTTGATAGTAAGGGATTGCTTGTGTCATTGATGGTGGTTGATAATAATTCTGGGGCAGTGGTTGAGTATATGGGACTTGTTGTGCATATAGGGGCAGTTGATTCTGAGGTATGGAATATTAAGATACCATGTTTTGCTGATATCTGGGTTGCTGGTATGGGTTTCCTTGATTTTGGTCCATGATTTTCCTTCTGCAGTCACGGACGATGTGTCCAGGTTTCTGGCAGTAGTAGCAGTTGCTGGGATCGGATCTCCAAGATTGTTGCTGTTGCTAATAGTTCTGTTGCTATGGGTATCTGCTGTTGTTGTTATTTTCTCTTCGTTGGAGTGGTTGGTAAGTTCCTGTAGTTCTGGCTAAGAATCCCTCAATTTTTTGAGTTAGTTTCTTATTCAATCGGGTTATCTTTACATCAATGTCAAAGGTTCTGTTAATGGCTAAATTAATGGCTTGGGTATGGTTCACTTCTTGTTTTGCAGACTCAAAATCACAAGTGAAAGTAATGGCGTCTTGTAAACTGGTCAGATGGTGGGGTTTTATGAATCTTAGAATACTACTCCACAATCCTTTAATGAATTGATTAAGAACTTGTGCCACAGTATAGTAGTCCTTTTCAATAGCTAATATTTGATCCAGGATTTGATTGAATCATCTGAGATAAGTAGTTACTGCTTCGTGATCTTTTTGTTTAATTATGCTGAATTGATTCTGCAATTGGATTAATGTATTGGGGTTATAGAAGTATTGCAGAAATGCGAGTTTAAACTCAGTAAAGAAGGTAGGCTTCTCTGCCAGGCTCTGGTACCACGAATTGGTGGTTTCGGTCAGAAAGAACAGCAGTGCCTAAACTGTGTGGTCATTGTTCCAACCGTTAGCGGTAATTGCTTTCTCGGTGTCCGCAATCCAAGAATATGCGTTATCTTTTTCACCAGAGAATTTTTCCAATTTAGCAATATCCCGGTAAGCCATGATCCGGTTAATGGGTGGGGTGTTACTGGTTATGTTTAAAGGGATTGGTGTCTGCATATTCAAGTGTTCTCTGGGTGCTAATGCTGGTTGCTTTCTTTTGTCGCTTGAACCAATAGGTTGTAAGATAGCTGTTTCTTTTGTCAGGAAAGATGCTGATTCTGCTAGGTTTTGTGCTGGTGGCTGTTTCCAAGTTGACAGGTTTCCTTCTGTTTGACCAGCTGCTGGGGTAAGATTTCCAAACAGCAATCCATATTTTCTTAGTAATTTGGTCCAACTGTGTTGATTCCAAGAATGTGGATTTCCAGGAGTTCGTGGTGTTTCTGACTGGGTTTCCAGGGGTGGGTTGAATACAATTCTACTTTGGGATGTCTGATAGTATGATAGAGTTGTTGGGAAGAGGACCCTTGGTTTCTTGTTGACCGTGAACTTGGCTTGGGCAGTTACGGGGTTGTTGGATTCATTTTCATATTCCTCAGAGTTAGATTCCATTGGTTGTTGTACTTGAGGGAATCGTTGTGCCATGTAATATTTAATGTCTGTATCAATTATGTGCAGAGTTTCAGTGATTGCTTGGGTAGTCATAACTGTTGAGTACCCTAGTAAGCTTTGATGGATTTGTTCTCTAAGTCTTTCTGTATCAGTTGCACAGCCTAACAAGCAGTTAATTTTTGTGTTGATATAGTTACAAAAATCACTTTCTGCATAAGCAGTTCCTGCTGGTATTCCTAGGTCTTTTTAAAAGTATTGAAATAGTGCTTTTCTGTACAAGGAGTGGTCCTTTCCTATTGTTCTAATAATCGCTACTTTTATGTATTTTTGGGGGTGCTTTGTCTCTGTGGATTTATAACCTCACAGGTAGCACCAAATGTTACAGGTAAACTTGGTGGGTATGGGAAATGGTAACATTTGGTGCTCTTAATTATTGATAATGCATCTTCTGCATAATTCTGTTGGCTTAGTCTTGATTATCAGTTTCTGAAGGTCTATTCCTGGATGTGAATTTTACCTATTGAGTTCTTTGGTTATAAGACACAGAGTTTGTCTTTCATCAATTGCAATGTTTTTTGTAAATGTGAGCTTTCTTCTCTGAGCTAACGAGTACAGTTGTTAGAGTCTGGCATTGTTTTTTTGCCCTTCTGGTAAGCTAACAAGATAATGTTAATATCCAAAACTTAGGGGAGAGCTTCTCTCTTTTACCAGACTATCACAAAGTCTATTCCCAGACAGTCGATTTTACTATGTTGCCACTCCACAAAAAATAAGACAGAAAAAGAAAAAAAAAGAAAAAGAAAAAAAAAGAAAAGAGAGAAAAGATAAATTAGTATTGTCAATTGCCGTGATCAAGAGCAATTGGTCCAAATTGTTAATAGGTTTAAGGTGGTTATGCTAAGAGCATCTGTTCTAGAATGGAGGTATGAAACAAGGGTTAATTCACATAAATTCCACGAAGTTCGAGAACATGAATTCATGATTCTGATTTCTTTTAATAATTGGTTTATTTCAGGAGATGAAATAGAAAAGATAATAAAGAATGAAGAGATATGGATATTTTAATTTCTGGTTTAGAGGTTCATATCTATTTTTTCTTCTCTGTCTTTTCTCACTTCTATAACTACTTGCTTTTATACATTCTTTTGGTTTTACAGGATTGCTTTCAATTGTCTCACTATTGCTAACTATTGCTTTGTTGTTTCTGTTATTGCTTCGTTTTTCTATGTTATCATTAGTTATTCTATGTTATAACACGTTATCTAATGTTATTACATGTTATTCTGTGTTATCCTGCGTTATAACACATTATCCTATGTTATTGCGTGCTATTTTGTGTTATCCTGCGTTATAACACATTATCCAATGTTATAACACGTTATCCAATGTTATTGCACATTATTCTGTATTATGTCACATTTTGGTCATGTTTTTTTATAACTTTGGATCGGTTTTTCTACTCGGGTAACAACGCTTTGAAGAAAGATTGTGAACTGTGGTTGGTTCTTCAGAACATGCACAAGGCTTATGATTCTGTGGGTTGGCATCACTTGAAGGCCAGTTTGCATCAAATCAAAATGTGTGATAGGTTTATTAAATTTTTGGTGGCATACATGGTAATAGGGTCAATAGGGTTATGACTGATTTTGGTCTTTCTGGCGGCTACAAGGTGCATGATGGTCTGGATCAGGGTGAGATATTTTCACCTCTTCTTTGGAGAATCTTCTATGATCCCCTTTTGTGTGAGGTTAAGCAACATGAACATTTGTATAGTTACTAGATTGATACTAAGTTTGTGGTAAGATCTGGCAGGGTTGAGTCTAGCAGTGAGTTATCTTCATTTTTCGCGGCTGGGGCATTTGTCGATGATACAATTTGGGTTGGTGATTGTCAGGCATCTACACAGTAAGTTCTGAATATTGCTAGTGAGTTCTTTGTGATCAATAACATTTCAATCAATGTTGAGAAAACTGTGGCTATCCCTATCAATTAGAGCGTCAAGGTTGCTTCTTTGCACATTAGTGGTCAGCTGATTTCAATAGCTAAAAAGAGTAAAATCCATAGATACTTGGGTATTTTTTTGTCTACTGAAGGGTTGTCTAAACCGAGTGTGGCCAAAGCTCATTCAGATGTGTGTTTTTTTGTTAATGTGATGCTTAAAAAGGCTATTATGGACAAGCAGTTCTTGTATTTGGTCTTGGCTGTGTTGCAGCCTATTATTAGCTATAGAACACAGTTTAGTTTTGTTTCGATGGATGTTTGCTGCAAATGGGATGTTCTGGTTTGGAGGGGTCTTAAGTCTAAGGCTCATTTGCTGCATGATTTTCCAGTCGAAGCTTTATATCATCTCTTATTGTATGGTTTGAAATCTTTTAAGCAGGTGCAGTCAAAGTGCAAGATGGCTGCTGTGGTTTTATTTTCTAATGCTTCTGGTATTTTTGGGCATCTTTTCAATCACAGATTTTTGGATTTACAAGTTCTGGGTTGGGCTCATTTGAACCTTTTGCAGTTTCTGGTCAAGTTGTGTGTTAGTTCTGTGAACAATTTTTTAGCTGGTGTAGTTAAGATTTTTTTGGATAATGAACTGTTTTTAGCAAATAATCTGCCAAATGTTTTTCATAGTCCTGGTTTGTTTCCTGTGTCTTCTGTGTTAGGTAGTTCTCTTTACTTTAGTTCTGTTCGGTTTTTAAGGCGTTTTGGTGTTGTTTTTGGTGACAGACTGTATAATAGGAAAGGCAGAATGATGGACTGGAAAATCTTGCACCACTGGAAGAGATTGGATCTGAGGGGTCCTGTTCCTCTCTGGTTTGGAGTTGTATCTAAGTTTTTGTTAAATGAGAATGCTCTATCAGCTCTGCCTGCTGGGTATGATTTACTGCCTGGGTTGGATGTGCTGAATTCCATGGAGTTTGCTGAAATCCAGAGTGGTTTACATGAAGTCTAGTCTGGTTCTTTTAATGTCTATACTAATGGCTTGCTGAAAGGGATTGGAATGGCTGGTGTTGCTGGTGGTGCAGCTGCTTATTTTTCTTTGGTGAATTTGAGTATTGGTGTTAGGGTTCATGGTCTATTGTCATCTACTATGGCTGAGTTGCAGGTGGTTGCTCTTACTTTGGAATGCATTCCATCTTTCAGCTCTGTGGTTTTGCATCTTAACAGCCAAGCTGCCATTGACACTTGTGTATCTGAAATGTTTTTGGTCTTGCCTGATTTTCATGTTCCATGCTGGATGGAAAGACGTCACATTTTTAATTTGGTCAGAAATAAGGATCTTAGTGTAGGGTAGATGAAAGTCAAGGGCCATTCTGGCATTTTGGGTAATGTAGAAGTGAATGCTGCTGCTGGTCATGCTACATGTTCCAATTTGTCCTTATCAGTGGGGATTCATGAACATTTTCTGGTGGCTGAAGACACAGTTGTGTCTGATAACACTCATTACTTTGTGAGAAATATATTTTGGTCTGTTGATCATGCTTGGTGGAAAGCTGGTCCTGGCCAGGTTGTTATCCTAAAGAAGCTGATTGGGCATGTGAACTGGGATGCTACTGCTCAAGTGTGACATCTCGACTCCCACATGCTTGCCGGTTCTACTAGTCGAAGGTCTTCGGGTTTGCACACATACATAATAAAAGCTGTACACTAGTGGCTGTTGGTTGTGATTAGGAAGAGGTTATATGATAAGAGATATCCTGGCGTGTTGTGTTAGCTGTGTGGTGGGATTGAACTGCCAGATCATGCTTTTACTTGTGCTTTGGATGGCAGGGTTTGAGAAAAAATTTTGGCTGAGGCTTCTGCATCCTGGTTATCTTTGGTGGATGAATGTGACTTATTGCTCTCTATTGTTTTATGTACTCTTGGTCAGTGCTCCTCAGATGTTGGATTATACTTGGCATTATGTAAGGGGTTTGTGCTTATGGACTGGTGTGTGGAGGCCATTGTTGTTTTTGAAAAGAGTAAGGAAGCTGTCTCTATAGTTGTTAAGTTTGTTCAGGAATTGGTGGAGTCGCATCGCTCAAAAATTTGGCTGGTAAGGTCTAAACATAGGGCTGATATGGAAAGGGCTGGTCTGGTTGGTGATGGTGGCATGGTTTCAGGTTTGTTACTTCATGTTGGGTCTTTGCTATCGGATAGCATGGTTTGAATGCTAGGTGTTGTAGAGTCTTTTGTAGTTGGTTTTGGCCATCGGCGGCTTTGTTTCTTTTTCTCAGGTTTGAATAGTAATCTTCACGTAATGTTGGGTGTGTAGTATAGCCTTGTCTGGCCTGAGTGGCTAGCCACATGTAGGAAGTGTGTGAGTTGCATTTAGTCTAAGCCACTTAGTCTGGCTTTATGTACTAAATAGCGGTTGGGCTTCACTCAATAAAAGCATTAATAAAAAAAAAATTAATTTAAATTTTATTATTGTTAAATTGGTATTAAAAATAAAGTTGTATTTAATAAAAAATGTTTAAATATTAATTTTGTTTTAAGTATTAAATTTTGAATTATTATTTTTGTTGTAAATTTGTAATTAATTCTATGTTAATTTTTTTAAAGTTTAACTTAATTAAATCAAAATTAATTGGTTTTTTGGTTTTCTTAGTTATATAATAAACTTTCTTTATAATTAAATTTTTTGGTTGACATATTTATAGTAATTATAAAAAAATACAACCATAGAAAATAATTAATATCTTGTTATATAATTTATATATTACATATATAATATAAAAACTAATTAAATATATTAAATATTTATAAAACTACATCAAAAAGTTTTGAAATTAATGGATAACAAGTTAAATATATTTGTCTTTGTTTTTATACTTTTTATTAATATGTTTATTTTTTTTAAGTTGAATAATAAGATGTTAATAATATTGATTAACTAATTATTTATTTTTAAAAAATGAACATATTAATAAAAAGTATAAAAACATTAACATAAATATTCAACCAGTTATTCATTGATTTTAAAACTTTTTGATGTATTGTATTTAAAAAAAAGTGTAAATTTTAATTTATTCAATATATTTTTTATTTTTAATATTCGAAAAAACTATTTATTTGCAGCTGTTTTTTTCTTATTAAACTTTAAAAACAGTATTACGAATTCATACTCTTAAAGTTTTAAGGAAGTTTGAGCCAACTTTTTTACTATGTTGTTTTTTACAATAATATAATATATCTTTAAGTGCAATTTTACTTTAATACATAGATAGCAAAAACATAAGTTTATTTTTACTTTCTAAATCTTTATTTGTATTAAAATTTCTATTATATTTGCTATTAATAAGATTCATAATTTATTTTCTAAGATATAAGTAAATAATAATTCGAATTTGTTAATATTAATAAAGTTTATTGCTAACAGCTTGTTAATAATAACATGCTCAATAAAAATCTATACTTCTTGTAGAAGTTTTTGTTTAATATCTAATAGATAAGCTAATATTTGGCTATTATCCAAAATTTCTGTATAATATCAACAGTTTTGGATTATAATTATTATTTCTGTTAATTATATATCAATTAAAAAGTCAATTATATTTTTTAATATTACTGTCAATACTAAAATTTTGTTATTATACTGATTAATAAAATAATATAAAAACAGCTTTTAATATTATGTCTTAAAAAATACAATAATATTTACATTTAATAATTGTAAATCGAATATTGTATTAAATAATAAATATTTAATCATAATATAAAAATTTTTTATTATAAAGGCTAATATTATTAAGCAATAATAAATTTTTTTTATTGTATATTTTTTTATTTAATATATTAAGTTATTTATTAAAATATCTGTTTACATTTATGCTTTTATATTATAGTAATAAGTGATTAGAAGTATATCTATGTTAATATTGTAAAAAAATTATAGTTTTGCAGTTTTGTCGATAAATAAGAATTGCAACTTAATACTATTTGTTGTATTATAAACAAAAAGTATAATAATCTGACTTTTATTATGCTTGGTATTAAAAATAGATCTTATTATCAAAGTTGTATTTAATAGTATTTTAAAAAATAATTTTATATTATTAGTATTATAAACATTATTTAGATTATATTTACTAATAATTTTGTACAATTACTCTCATTTTTTTGGTAAAATTTTTAAGAAAACACTGTTTGTTTTGCCATATATCTTATAAAATTGCAATTAATAGTTAGTATTTTAAATATTTATTCTTTTAGTACATTATTTATTTTTAGAAACATCTTTTTTTTGTCTTTTGTCAATTGATCAAAGTTGTTAAATATATTTTTTTTAATTTATTAGTTTAATTTTATAAGTGTTTTGTCACAATAGAGTGATTAATTTTTAGATTAAATATTTTAATTAGTTTTTTTATTAAGTAATAAAAATGTTTTAGTTTGTATTAACAAAATTTTTTTTAGTTTTTAAGAAAACTGCTGCTTGCTTTTGGTTTGTGTTTTTTGGCATATTATAAGAACAAAGCAATAGTTTTTGAGTTATATACTTTTTATTGTATTTTATTTTTATATTATATTAATGTATTTATTGTGTTTCAAATATTGTTTTGCTTTAAATATTATTTAAGATACTTTATATCTAATTTAACATATAAAATATTGCAAATTATAAAAAATGTTTCAAATTATAAAAATAGTGGTTTTAATTTAATATACTTAATATCTTATATTTTACAGTATATTTGGATTTGTATAATTATGTTTTTTAATAACAAATTAGTTTTATTATTTTCTATTGTCAATTTATTTTAAATTATTATTTTTTTAAATATATTATAATTTAATAAATTAATAATAATAATTGAATTTTAAAACATTTTCTTAATAATAAAAAACTTTTTTTAATATTATTTTGCAAATAAAATTATATAAATTATAGAATTTTAAGTATAAAAAATAACAAATTTTTGGGAAAAAAATCTAATTTTGATAATATATTTGTAATATTTTTTGTCTTTTGTTTATTTTTATTTGCAATTAATAATTAATAATAAAAGCTGTTAATTTGATTTTTTGTATACTTGTATAATTGCATAAAAAATAGTATAATATTATATTACAAATTTTTAAATACAAAAATACCTATATTAATTATCCAAACACTATAGCTAATAGAAATAGTTAATATTTTTTTTTTTTTTTAAAAACACTTACTAATATGTTTTACAAATTTATAAATTATTATATTGTTTATAATTTTAATAAATTCTGTTTATAAAATTGGTAATATAACAATTAATATAATAATAGTATTTAGATTTATTTACTTCTAAACAGTTTTAATAATTAATATAATTAAATTCACTTATTTCTAAACAGTTTTAACAATTAATATAACAATAATAATTCAGTTTATTTATTTTATAATAATTTTAACAATTAAAATAACAATAATAATCATATTTATTTATTTTTAAAAAGCTTTAATAATCAACACAGTAATAATATTTATTTTACTTATCTCTAAACAGCTATAACAATTAATATTAATATATAAATCAAATTTACTTATTTTTAAATAACTATAATAATCAATATAATAATAATAATTAAATTTACTTATTTTTGAATAGTCTTGAAAATTAATATGGCAATAGTAATTTACTTTTGAATAGTTATAACAATTATTATAGTAATGCTAATTAAATTCTTGAGCAATTATTCAATATTTACCACTAAAGCCAAACAAAATATACTATTTTACAATAATTAACATATTATAATCTTTAAAATTATACTAATAAAATAATAAATTTATGAATAAAATAAACAATAATAGATTAATATAAATTTTATTATTATAATACTTAAATACAAAATAGATTTGGCATTTTAAAATAATATTTGAAGCATTTTTTTTATTTAAAAACACTTTATAATATCTGAAATATTTCACATAATAATATTTAAAACAAAATAACATTTAAGCCACAATATATCTAATATTATATATTATAATATGATTATAAAAAATAAAAATTACTTATATTTTGTAATTGTGTTTATAAAAATAAAAATTATAAAAAAAAATATAATAAAAGTGATTATAAAATAATAATAAAACATAAAAACAATAAAGTAAAAATTTAATTAAAAAAAACTTTTTATTTTATTTTTATAACTATAATTAAAGCAAAAAATAAAAAGTCTTATATATTATTTTTTCTATAATATTAACAAAATTTTAACAAAAAAATTATTTTCTATTGTAAAAACAATTAAGCAAAATATTTTAAAAATATATTCTTTAAATATTAATAGTATAAAACTGTTTTTAACAATTTTTAAAGCATTTTTTTCATTTTAATTGGTAGTTTTTTTTTACTTAAAATTCTTTTAAAAAGCATACTTAAATTAATTTTAGTGTTGTTTTTACTTTTTTTAAAAGCTTTAAAGTATTTAATAATAGACTAATTAACAAATTAATTTTTTTTTGTTTTTATTACTATTATTATTACTATTATTATTATTATTATTATTATTTTACAAATAATTAAAAAATCAGAAACTTTAAAAAACAACAGCAGTTATTTTTGTTTATTATTATTATATTAAACTTTTTTATAATTTTTAATAGGATTTTAAATAAAATCTTTATTAATTAATTTTTTTAATTTAAACAATAATAATAACAATATATATTATTAAGTATAATGTTTTTTAGCAGATTATTGTTGGTTTTAGAAGCAAAACAAGACATATTTTTAGGTATGTTTTCAATTAATCAATTTATTAGATTATTTAATCTTAAAAATTAAACTAATTAAATAAAAACCAAATTAATTATTTTTTTTTGTTTTCTAATACTGCTTTTGATAATATTAAGAAAACAATTTTTTGTTATAAAAAATCTTTTAAATAAATAGTTTTTACTTTAATATTTGATATTATTTTTAAGATTAAATTGCTTTTATTTAGTTAAGATCTAATTATATTAAATTTAAATCAGTATTTAAAAATAATAATAAATTATTTTGTATAAATTTTGTCTTTGAAGTTTTCTTAATTGTTACTAAAATTGTTATTAATATTTTTTTTTCTAATTATACTTAAAATTATAAAGTTTTTTGTAGTAATTTGTGCTTTTTTTTTGTTGTATTCTATAATATTTTTCTTAATATATATTTTAATAATATTAAAAATACATTTAGTGTTTTTAATAAAGTTTTTTTATTAATTTGAAATTTATAAGCTTATAAAAATATGTTATTATTTAAATTAAAAATTTTTTATTTATTTAAAAAAAATATATTATCTTAAAAAAAAATTTTAAAATCAAGCTAGTCGATTTTTTTTAGCTGTACAGATTTTAAAATTAGTAATTTGATTTTTCAAATTAATAAATAAATTTTTTTATTTTTTATTTTCTTAATTTTATTATTATTAATTTTTTGCTGTTATAATTTTTAAGTTATTAGAGATTTTAAATCTTAAAACTAATATTTTATAAAAAAGTTATATTTAATAAAAAATTTTTAAATATTATTACAGTTATAAATATTAAAATTCAGATTATTTGGTCACAAATTATAAAATGTTTTTATTTTTTTTTTAAATTTTTATTTAAAACTATAAATAGTTCTAAAATTTTTAATTTTTTTTGTTAATATTAAATTATATATTAAGAGTTTTATAATATTAATTTTTCTTATTATTATATTTATAATTATTTTTACTGCTATTAATTTTAAAGTTGGTTTTTAATTGATATTTTTAAAGTTTAACTTAGTTGTATTGGTTTTATTAATTAAATTTATTATAAAATTTATTAATACTTTGGTTATTTTAATCTTTAAATTGCTTAATGTTTTTTCTGTTTTATATGTTAAATTGAAAAAAAAGTATTTTATAATTAAAAAAAATCTTATCATTTTTAATAATAAGTTTTACAAAGTAAATTTGAAAATTAACAAGCTTTGTTTAATAATAATAATAATAATAATAATATATATATTAATAATAATATTATTAATTATAATATATTAGATTCTATAATGGTTTTTTAAAACTAATTTTTTCAAATTAAATTAACTGCTAAAATTATTACTAAATAAATAAGTAATATAATTAAAAATAAAAATATTTTAATTATATATATAAATAAAATATTTGTTTATAATAAATTTTTATAAATATTTTAATGTAATTATCTTTAATTAAGTTTATATTAAATTATATATAAATTATGTATAGGTTATATTTAATTTAAAATTAATATTCAGAAAATAATACATATTGTAATAAAATCAAACAAAATAAATACATAATATTATTCAAAACATGAAGTTAACTTTTTGTTTATATTTTTATAGTTTTAACATAATTTTTATCTTTAAAGTTACTAATATTAATAATAATATAATAGATATTATTTTTTTAAATATGTTAATTATATTTATAATTTAATATAACATAATATTTATTAAGTTTTTAATAATTATAAATAGAAATAATTAAAACATAATTATTATTAATAAATCAAAATTAAAAAAATAATTTTTGATTTGTTTTCGATAGTAAAATTAAGTTTTATTATTAATTTTTAATGTATTAATTTTATATTAAAAAAATTGGCAAATTTTTTTTTGTATTAATAATTGCTGGTTTTTTACTAAATAAGCTTTTTTTAAAAATAGTATTTAACACTAATAATTTATTAATTAAATTTTTTTGTAAAGTTAACAGAATTTTTTTAGTTAAAAAAAAGAAATATCAAGTTTAAAATTCACTTTAAGTTTTTTATACTTAAAATTATTTTTTCAAAATGTTTTCTCTTTTTATTTTGTAATTTAGCATAAGTTAAAACTATTTTTTTTTAATAGTATTATCAAAAATAATTTTTTTTTAAAGCATTTATTACATTATTTTTTAAATTAAAACTGAATATTTTTGTTTTTTTTTAAAGTTTTTAAAAAATTGTTAAAATAATTTACCAAATTTATAAATATATTTTGAACAAAAAAAAACAAAATTTTATTTTTGTTAGCAATTAATTTAATTAAAAAATTTATTTGTTGACTAATTTGCTTAATTAAATATTATTTAATTTTTAAATATATCTTAAAAAAAAACTTAATATAATTATAAAGATATTTATGTTTTTTATATTTTATTAAAGAAAACACTAACACAGAAAATAACAAAATTTGATTTTTTTACTTTTTAAAACTTTGAATTGCCAATTTTTAAAAATCTGAATTTTTAAAAAAAACTATTAAATTTTGATTACATCAAGTTTGGCTTTGCTAAACAGAAAATGCTAAAACTTTTGTAAACTGAATAGTTATTTTTAATGTTTTTTAATACTTTTATAATAGCTGCAAATTATTAAATAAAAATAAAATCAAATAGTAATTTTATTAATATTTTGTTTTTTTATATTATTAAAAATTTTTTTTAAATGTTTTTTATCTTTATTCAATTTTATAAAATATTATGTTTAATATGCTATTAAATTTTTTTTTATCAAAAATATAATTAGTTTATTTATATATTGTCTTAATTAAATATTAAATAAATATACTTTACATGAATTAAAATAATAAATTTTATTTATATCTCAATTATAGTTATAATAAACTATAATATTAATACTATAATAATCAGCTTTATCTCTTATCATAAAATATTTATCTACTAATTTTTTTATTATTTTGCTAATTTTATATTTTTGTTATAATTATTTCTTCAATTTAACTTTAATCAGATGTTTTTTATATTTTATTAGTAAATTTTTTGCTTTTTTTTTCTGTAGTCATTGTATTATAATTTATATTAAAAATGTGAACATGTATTACATAATTCATTTTGGACTTATAATTTGAATATAAAGCATTAGTTGATGTTATAACTTGTGAAATATATTATATTTTAACAATTTTAACATGCTATTGCTTTTGTGACTTGTAATAAAATCATAATAAATAAATTTATAACTTATTTTAGTTGAAAAAAGTATAAGTAATCAAGTATTTGGTTAAAATTTCTACCAGGACTTGGTAATTTATGTATTTTAACATAATTTTTGAAAAAATTTTTCATGGCTGTAGCAACAATTTTATCAATGATTATCTTGGTTTTTCATTATGGCATTTATTTTATTTTACTATAAATACATAGTATTATGCTATTTTTTTTTAGATAATTTCTAATATTTTTCAAATGAGTGTAACCAATTCTTAACATATTAAAATATGTTTTCTAACAAAGTAGTGTATTGTAATCTCAATAGTAAAATGTTCGTTTAGTATGCATTTTATTTTTAACATATTGACTGGCAGTTATTTTTCCACTATTTATTGGTTTGAACTGGTATTAAAAATATATTTTGTTTAGATCTAGAGAGAGCTTAAAATACTTTATGTAATTTGGCAAACTTTTCTTTTAGAATTCTTTTTAAGTAATGACAATCACAACCTAAATCCAAAAAACATATTGCCTTTTTATTCAGTAAAAACTGTTATAATTAGAACTTTTTATATATGGGTAATCCAATAATAAATAAGCAACCAATTAAAAACTGCTTTAAAGTAATATATATACAAACTAAAAATAACTTTATTTTTGAGTTGCAACAATAGTTGTCTGGAAATACACAGCATCTACAACTTATGTTGTCTTTGTTGCTTTCTCCTGGAAGTACCTCTCAGCTTTTTTAATGGCTTGTGTGATGTCTGTTTTAAGCTTTTGCTGATTAGGAATAAGTTTTTGGTCTATTGAATCAAAAGAGACTGGTGTCAAAGAACTTCCAGTTTCTAAGATTTCACAATAAACACTAGTTTTCACTCTGGAAGTTGTTGACTGGCTGGTCAACTGGGATTGCGAACTTATAGCAGGCTCTTCTGATGTATATACTAATGGTTGCATCTGCAGAAGCAAAAAATGATTATTTTCATTCATTTGACAATTAACAGGATCTTACCAAGCCACTAGCAATCGTCAAACAGTGTTCAGCAAATGATTTCTGCTATTATTTTCCTGCAAAAAATTATATGCAGTAAGACCAAACAATCTGACTGCAAACTAATAACAATGTCTGTATGCAAGCTTATGGCTGCTTTTTACTTCAGAATTAGACTCGCATTTCCATTTCTATAGTAAACTCCCAGAAAATACTTCATTTTTTTCATGCCTTTGAATCCTCTCTATCTTTGCTTCAGTGGTTCCAGTGCTTGTACCAACTTGAGGAAAGTGATATTTCTCATCTACATCTGCCACATTAGCATCAAATTGCATGTATAGCAATAAAAAAGGCAAGGTAGGTAATTGTTCGATTCTGATATTTGATGGATTGAAGTTATTATCTTTGCTTTTTTGATAGTTTTTCACAGAGACCAGAACATAGGAAATATTGTTTAATGTCATAAGGTCATGAATTCCAATGTCCATTACCAAAGGAATGATTAAGTCTGTTTCTGGTTAATTTTGTTTGCAGACAAAAGCAATGCAGTGCTTAAGTACTTTAAGAATATGTTCGGAAGACAGTGTATAGGTAATCACAATGAAATAGTTAAATCAAATATATGCTTTCAACAACTTCTTCTTAATGTCATCTTCAGCCATCTTAGAAATTACCTTACAGTAGACATTATAATTAAGGAGATATCTCAGATAGTGTACCAGAGGCATAGGACAAGAAAACCAATTCGAACTTTCTTTGCTATTTAATGACTGCAATGCACTACAAGCATAGTTCCATACATGCAACAAAATAAGATGCACAACCACTTCTCCTCTGTATCTTCTCTCAACTAGTCCTTCCTTTATCATGTTTATGAGAGAATTCAGAACTCTTACCAATCCAACCTCTTCAGACTTACTAGTAATTTGCATTGAAGCTTCTGTGATTATAGCTTCTGTTATGCATAAAATTGTGGTTTGTGTATTGTTGATGAAGAAACAAGGGTGCATGTAGCTTACAGTAAGTGTTGAAACCAATTCACTTTAAGGATCAATGTCCAAACAAAGACGAGGACCAAGAATTACAAGACACTTCAGATCATTGATCAGTTCTACTTTTTTTTTATCTAGTTAGCTGTTGTAATCTATGCTACCGATTAGCTTGCTTTTCGTGATTGATATAACATTGTTACTCATAGAATATAGGAAATATATTCTTATTAGCAAGTAGATATTAGCCAATCAGAAGTAGACATAGTAAATGTAGAATTCTAGAATTCTTTTCAGAGGAATTGCAGAATTCCAGGAATTTTAGGATTCTCTAGCAAAGAATTGCAGGATTCCAAAATTCCAGGATTTCTTTTATCAAGAATCGCAGGATTCCAGGAATTCCAGAATTTTTGTTGCAAGGAATTGAAGAATTGAGAAATCTCAAATATGTATATATAGCAGTAGTATTAGAAGCAGAAAAAGAAAGAATAGACACCAAGAATCCTTAGCTTAGTTACCACAATCCTCAAATAAATAATTATTCACTATATCAAATTCATTCTTCACTATCAACACTTCATGTTGATAGTAACTGATACTTAATCATACTAGAACAATAGCTCTTGATCACGGCTATTAACAAGATACTAACTCACAAATTGCTTTGGCTTATTTTTTATTTTTTATTTTATTTTTTCTTTATTTTCTTTGTTGTCTACTAACTTGATTAAAAGATTTACTCTTAGAGGACTTACAAAGGAATAAACTTGCTTAAACAATACTTATTCTTAGAGAACTTATGGAAGAATAAACTTGCTTAAACAATACTTATTCTTAGAGGACTTATAGAGGAACTGATGCCAAGAAACAGCACTAGTATACACTTATGGAAGATATTATATCAAGAGAATCATTAACCATCAAGCTGAGCAAGCAATTGATGAAATTATGGTTTCAGGAAACTACTGATAAACTGTTACCAGTGAATCTCTGTTCATTATACAAAAAATTCAATTGGAAAACCTTCAGATAAAATACCTTCAGATTATCATCGTCATCAATCACTTTGAACACCAAGTTACAGATTTGTTTTTTGATTCAACACTCTAAATAATCTCTTGTAATATTTGGTGCTTCCTGTGAAATATAATCTTACAGAGAACCAGCACCAACAACAACATCCAAACATGGCAGAATCAGAAATTATAGGAGCCAACCACTTAGGATTTGCAAAATCTTTGTTTCAACAATACAGCCAATAATTAGGATTAAACAGTTATCACTATCTAGCCGAATTAGCCTTTAATTATTACGTTAATAATAAAATCACAGATTGTTTAGGAAAAACTATTAATATCGAGTCAGCAAGAAAAAATTTCTATACAGAATTATTTCAACACACCAGCTTACCAAGAAATCACAGTTTTGGTCTAATCATCAGGGAAATCAATCAAACTATTGAAAGATACATGCAACAACAATTTCCCATTACCTACACAGACAAAAGTAAAGAAAAAATACAAACACCAGCAGCAACACCAAAAGGAATTTAGTTATCTAGTTGGAAGAAACACAGAGTAGAATCACCAACTGCTCTATCATATTACTACACACTTGGAAGCACCATCAACATTTCATTAGCAGACATGTCTACATCAAATGCAACATCAACATTTGGAAAATTTCAGTTTCAAAGCAAACAATAGAAAGAAAACTTACTAAGACCATATGGTGTGTATTTTAAAGAATTTAAATCATGATCCCCAATGTCATCAGAAATTTGATCACCAATACCCCAACCAGATTTTGGAGCTGCTACTCCATAGAAATTATCAGAGGAAGAAGAGGAAGGAAGTGAGGATCAAAAATTTACTTACTAAAACCCAATCATAAAAAATCCGGAAATTGAAACTCCAAATATTAGAACTCAGCAAAATTAAAACAATCAGAACCCTGATTTAATTAATCAGCCAAATGTATCTCCAAATATTGTTATCAATCACCCACCAATTGATTCAATAATTGAACCCATTTAGCAGTCATCTCAACAACCGAATTCACAAATCCAACAGCCACAAGGACCACCTCAGCAACCACCACTGTAACAACAACTGCTACAGCAGCCACAACAACAACTAAATGTAAACCAAATAGTCTATGCACCTATCGCCAAGTTAGAAAACTTTACTGGCGAAGAAGACGATGCTCAAGCATGGATTAATGACGTCTCCAAGGCTATTATAGTGAACAATTGGGATGATGTCAGAGCCCTATAGGTGATCCCATACTTTCTCAAAGAAACCACCAATTCTTGGTACCAGAGTTTAGCCACCAGACCACAAACATTTCAACAATTCAAAACTGTTTTTCTGGGATATTTTAGCAACAATAACAGTATTAATTGTCTAGCCAATACTTTTACCACAATTAAACAGAATAATACTGAAGCAGTCACAACATACCTAAGATGCTTTCATAGAGTCCTATGCCAAATTCAAGCCATCAATGCTGTGTATTTCACAGAACCCCAGATTCTCAACCAGTTTATTCATGGCCTGCACAGTAGTATTTTGCATCATGTACATCCATTACACCCAGCCAATCTTCAAGCCACAGTCACACATGCCAGAGATTTCAAATCAGCTAAGCTAGAAGCCAACCATGCTCAAGCTGTAAATTTAGTAATGAATAAATCATCTGATTTGGATTCCAAATTGAAGCAAATTAGTGATACCATCAATCAGAAAATTGAGGGATACTTAGCTAACAACCATCAGTCTATTTATCAACCTCTCCAAAGATGTAGTAATTAGGGAAACTACAATCATTCCTAAAATCAAGCATGTTTCTCAACATCGGCCAATCAGCAGTAGCAGCCAAAGACGCATGTCTGTCACAACTGTGGTAAACAAGACCACATAAAAGCCAATTGCAATGCTTATAACTGACAATTGGGAAATCAATATTGAAACCCTGATCACTGATTCCAAACCCCAAATCAATATCAAAATCAAGAGCAAAATTAAAACACTTACCTGCTAATAATGCCACAGCCAATTTATCAAGCATCAGTATATCAGACCCCAGTTTATTAATCATAATCACCAGCAATATATCAACTGCAGCCATCCATAATATATTAACCCTAGCCACAAGTAATCTATCAATCTCAAACTATTCAAACACCACCCCAAAACTTATCTTAACACGGAACCCAAAGACTGAAAATGACACAACAAAACTGGAGATCAGCAATGGTTGTTTACCAACCAATCTCCAGTTCTTTCAACTCACCATTAGGATTGCATTCTCAGAATTTGGGTACTGGTGCCACCCAAAACCCAAATTCCCAGAACTATTTAAGTCTCCTGGTTACCCCAGAAGATGCCACATCCAGTAACCCAAAAACCAACTCAATCCAAAAACTTACCAGCAACATACCACCAGCAACAGTCACCAAAAATGAAACATTAGCAGCTATCTTCCTATTTAAGTTCGAGAAAACCACCCCAGTTCCATTATTTAGTGGAGCCACCCTTGAAGAGAAACTCATTACAGCAATGTATACTAATGCCAAAGTAGATGGCCATTCCATCAAATTAATTTTAGACAGCAGTTCAGCAGGCAGCATTATCATGCGACAACTCATGAACCAATTAGGTTACCGAGTTGATTGTGCTGCTAGTGCTTGTATAATCACTGCTGATGGAGCAACCAAAACTCCAATCAGCAAAATTGATGATTTTTCATTCGAAATCAATGGCATTATAATACCCATCAAAGTCTTGGTAATGGAAGCCACACAATACCAGGCTCTCATGGGCAACAATTGGTTGTTGAAAACCCATACTACTCTCGATTGAACCACCCAAGAACTACAATTAACCTTTGGTGGTCAACATACTCAAACACCGGCCACTTGTAGTTACTTTAAGCCAAGCAATGCCCAACCACTTATTAAGTTTGAGAAAGAAACAAAGAAACCTATCTGAAAAGTCTACCAAGTCTTGTGGGCCAACCAAGACCATAACAAGTTGCCTTCAGTATCTTCTTAGAATGGCAATGTCAAAGGAAAGCAAAAAAAAACAGAACTTATCTGGACCTCTGACCAAGCTTGGGAAACAAAAAACAACTACAACAAACTGGCTGATTGGAAATGGGAAGAGGAAAATAATGAAAAGAGAAAAGGGAAAGAAACCACACTGGAAGAGACCACCAGCACCAGCAAAATAACCAGTGGCTGAACCAGTTCATACTCAGTCCATGAGCCACTACCACAACTACCATATATTCTACTCAAATACAAAGACTATAGAAAGAAACTTTCTTCTATGGAAGCATAGATTGCACCAGACAAAGACCACTGGATGCGAACTCATTACTATTGTAAGCCATGCCATAGAGAACGCTATGACTACCCAAAGAAACAGGGCAAGTAGAACAATGAACCATGTTTTGCTTGCAATGAACAACTGTTTGACAAAGAAATATGGAATGACATTCCTGGTTGAGGAGGAACATGTAACGCTTTGTGCCAATACACAATCTTCATTAGTGACTGGATGAGTCATGGTACTCCGATTACAGCAGCATGGCACCAAGCACTCAATCATTTAGACAGTTATTCCCACAATGAAGAGAAGATCTGGCAAATGGCCAATGCCAAAGTAGAAAGTGCTACACCCAGTAAAATACTGGAAATTAAGAACAATTCCCCAGAACCAGTTAATATCATTTGTATTTCTAATCCAGACAATTTTATGGACAAAAAAACAGGTCCAGAAGACTTTCACAAATACTACCAAAATATGGCACCTACAAGAGAAGAGCAGAAGCAGCATTTAGAACAACTAAACACCCGATTATGTGACCACTGTTTGATTTCCTGTGACTTCCAATATTGTTATGAGTGTGATCTCATTTACAATCCACTACCATGCATGATTTACATAATCCCAGAGGAAATCGAACCAATCAGCAGCTGCACATCTGAATCAGAATTACTATTTGATCCTGATTCAAACTCCGACAATAACAATAATGAAAACACCAGTTCTAGCTCTGTTCAAATTGACAATAACAACAACAATGATTCCAACTCAGATTTAAACTCTGACCCAAAATATGAACAATATATTGTATTGCTAAACCTCTTCAAAGAACAGGAGTTAAAATGGTATAGTGACAATAATAAAGGTATTATGCCAGAACACACGCATAATATTGATACCAGATTTGATCTGAGGTATCCAAGAAAAGATGCCATTAAATTGGAACCACATTTACACACTTGCATTGATCTGAAAGTAGCATTAGAAATCCCAGCAACAACAATGGTTCAACTAGCATCTAGGAGTAGTTTAGCGAAAAGAGAGATTAATATAAGAGGAGAAATAATTGATGCAGAATATGTAAGAAATATCATTGCTATGCTACAAAATGACTCTGAAAAGGCCTATATCATAGAGCCAAATGAAAAGATAGCACAGAAAATATTCCTGCCTCTGGTGAAAATAGCACAATTAATATCAGTAAGAAATAGGGAGGAATTAGGGATAACAGCAAGAGGAATACAGAGATTTAGATCAACAGATAGAATAGATGTACCAGTTAATATGGCAGAAGAAAAAATTGTTGACCAAAGAGAAATTATCTCAATGGGTCAAGCAATTTCCATTCTATTATATGGCCAGTATATAATAAGAATAAAATGGAAAGTAAAAAAACAAAATCAGATTTTTGAAGCAGAACCAACCCTTTGTGAATCAGAAGAAATTAGACTCATCAATCTCTATATACCAGCCAAAGATTACAGTCACATCAAAATTCCCATCTATAATAACACAGGAAATGTCATAGTAATACCAGCTGGAATTACAATTGGATACTTAAGTACTGAAATAGAGGATTAACCACCAAGCACTATTCAAGACTTTTTACAGCTTTGTGGATATGTTAATATCATATCACAAACAATATATAGACGAAACAAATGTTATTTGCTCCAATCAGAGCAATTGGAACAAATGAACATGGGAAACTTAGATCCACTCTAACGTATGCAGCTCAAGATATTGCTCAACAATTTCAATGACATTTTTGCCAGTGAAAACAAGTTTGGCTGAACCAACATCATCCAGCATCAGATCAAGACTAAAGATGCAATGCCAATTAAACAAAAAGCATACAGAGTACCACCAACTAGCCATGAGATCATTTGTCAAGAGATAAATTAAATGCTTAACAATGGGCTAATTCAACCATTAATAAGCCCATAGTCATCACCAGTGATACTTGTCCAAAAGAAAAATGGAAAAATTCAATTTTGTGTGGACTACAGAAAACTCAATAGTGTAACTTGTGGAGACAGCTATCCAACCCAAGAATACAAGAATTGTTTGACATTTTCGGTGGAAACAAATAGTTCTCAACATTAGACTTAAACAGTGGTTACTAGCAAGTAGTCATGGATCCAGCCAACAAGAAGAAAACAGCATTCACCACTAGAGAAGGGAATTTTGAATTTGAAGTGATGTCTTTCAGCTTAACCAATGTTCCAGCCACTTTCCAATGGCTAATGGAAATTGTTTATACTGGCTTATTGTGGAAATCAATAGTTGTATACTTGGATGACACCAATGTATTCTCAAAAACATTTGATGATCATCTTCATTATCTTCAACAAGTGTTTAAAAGGCTAAAAAAAGCAGATCTAAAGTTAAATGCAACAAAGTGCTTCTTCAGCAAGACAGAACTAAAATTTTTGGAACACATAGTCAGCAAAAATGGCATCAAAACAGATCCAGAGAAAATAGAGATAGTAAAGAACTTTTCAGTCCCAACCAATGCGACTAAATTGAAATCATTCTTGGGATTTGCAAGTTATTATCGATGCTTTATAAAGAACTTTTCAAAAATAGCTTAACTGCTCAATAATCTGCAAACCAAGAATACAAAATATGAATGGACAGAAAGTCAACAAGAAGTTTTTGATATTCTGAAAAGAAAGCTCATTCAAGCTCCAGTACTGATTTACCCAGATCACAACAAATCATTCATTATTACCACTGATACATCAGACCAAGTATTGGGAGCAGTACTATCTCAAAAGAGACCAGACGGCAGAGAACATCCAGTAGCATATGCCAGCTAAGATCTAACACCAGCCAAAAAGAACTATGGAACACCAGAACTAGAACATTTAGCAATCTATTGGGCAGTCATGAAGTGGAACGAATACTTGAGTCAAAAGTTTGATATATACATGGATCATAAAGGGTTAACATCACTTCAAAAGCAAGAATTTGATGACAGCCGTCAATCCAGATGGAAAATGGCACTCTCACAATATACTTATACTATATACTATAAGAAAGAAAAAAACAATAGAAATGCTGACAGTTTGTTGCAAATAAAACAAATCTAAGAACATTTTAACCCAAAAATATAACAAAACTAGAACAATACCAACGAAAATATAACAAAAGATAAACATACAAAAATATCAACAACTTCAACATTATATAAATACTTAACAGTTTAAGAAAAATTTATCTTAAACAAAACGAAAGAGTATCAAACAACAATTCAAATATTTTATCACTCACCAAAATATACTTTATCAAAAAAATAAAAAAGATCTAGATCAACCAACCAGAATAATTACAGAGCCAGAAAAAGAGACAATATTATTCAACATGCACTCAAATCCAACAGCAGGACACTTTTACAAAAAAGCAACCATAGAAAAAACCAGAAAAAGATACTATTGGTTATCAATGTATCCAAACATCATCCAATATATTCAAAATTGTGATACTTGTCAGTAAAGAGAAGGAACAAGACCCAGTGAACCATTAAGACCAATAAAAGTGAGACAACCATTTGACTATATTGGAATTAATTTAGTCAGACCATTAATAATCACCAGCAGAGAAAACAGATACATAGCAGTAGTCATGGACTATCTCACTAAATAGCCAGAGGTGAAAGCAATTCAAAGAGTGGATGCAGAATCCATTGCCGATGTTACCAGTAGAATTTTAGCTATTAATTAGCATGAAATTTCCTTTATAATTCCTATCATTAATTAGCATATATTATTATCGTTTCGAATTTCACTTATTATTTAATCAAATTAGCAATTATCATCATTTAATCAATAACCCGATTTGGACCATAGAAATTGAGATGATCAATTTACACAATACCCTGAACCATATAACATAGCCAAAA
>JAAOMT010000236.1:104873-122588 GCA_016748015.1 Geosiphon pyriformis | reverse complement strand
TTAGGTAACAAACTCGCCTTTGTTAAATTAAAACGATAATCAGAGTTTTTACCCCCTGCCGTATGCCTATATAATATAATTGTTTCTTTAATAATTATTGTATTGTGCAATATTCATTAAATTATTTTTGTTTTGTTAAATTAACATTATTATTGTTTTATATATTTTAATATTGAATAAAATTCGTTTTATTATTTTAAAGTAAAAATAATTGTAACTTTTAAAATTGGAAAAAATTAAATATATTTTTATTATTTTGTAAATATATATATAACTTTATATTAATTTTAAACTTATTAAATAAAAGTTTATATATTTAATTTATAAATAAAACAAATTTAATAATGTATTAATTAAATATAATTTAATTAAAACTTAAAATATGTAACAAAAATATTACTTACACATTTTTTGTATATAACCAATAATTTAAACTTATATTAAGCTATATAAATTAAAAAAACTATTTTTTTTATTTTATTTAAGTATTTAATAATTTTTTATTTAAATACTTATTTAATTTTTTATTTTAAATATATTTATATATTTAAGTTTTAATAATTTTTAAATTAATATTTTTATTTTTTATAAAATTATTAAATAATTATTTTTATTTTTATTATTTAACAAATATAAAAAAAAACTTTTTGTCTTATTAATTAAAATTTGAAAAAATAATTATTTTTTTTTCTTTTTTCTGTTTCTATATTTAATTATTTTTTTTAATACAAAACTGTTTGTAACTATAAAGCTAATTGGTAGTTTAGCTGGAGTTGTAAATACTAAAATATTTGAAATAAGATACTGTTTTAAAACAAAAAAAAACCAATATTATCAGAAATTTTTTTATCTTTTTTTTAATATTGTTAATATTATTTTGCTGTTAATTTTGTTATTAATAAAAGTTAATAAATCTTTAAAGAGCTAAATTTTTTATAAAAAAATCTTATTTGTAAAATTTTTAAATAATGTATAATTATTTTATTGTAAAAATTAATTTTTTTACAAAAAATTTTAACTATAAGCTATTAAATAATATAAATTAAAAATATAAAAAAAATAAACTAAAGAAAAAAATAAAAATTATGTTTAAGAAAATTATTTTAAATTTAGACCAACTTCTTTCTCTCTTACCTCCTAAAATCCTCAAAAAGCGTATTTCAAAAGAAGTTTTTTTCTGCTATTTTATACTGTCTTCCATTACTTTACAAGAAACAAATCCTTTTGTTGTTGATCTGGCTGCTCCCATGAGTGGTACTGGTGCTAAAAAAAGGTTGTCCAGAGTTCCAACTTTTGGTTCAGTTAGTAGTGGTTCAAGTCATAAGATCAAGAAACCTCCTGGTGGTGCTAAGCTATCAAGTAATGGTGTGGCTCTCAAAGGTAGTGGATCTGGTCAAGTGGTCGGGCAGTTTAATAGCATGAATACTAATGGGGAGGCTTCCGAAGGTGAAGGAGTATCCAATTCCAAGATGAATACACCCCAAGCCAAGCGTTTCAATAATGGTGTGATTGTTGGCTCCCCCCTTAGCTCTATTAATTTCAATATAGAGGAGGAAAAGGAGGTTTCTTTTCTCCTCTGTAAGTCTTTTTCTTTGGATAAGATGTGGATTGATCCCAAAATCATTAAAACTCAGGTGGAAGTGGCTGTAAAAAAATCTTTTGCTTTGGACATCAATCTTTTGGCTGTGGAAGGGAAATCAGCAACGGCCAAAACTTATGCCATAAGAAAATTATTTTCAAAAATCAATGGTTTTGGGGGGGTCACTACCCCCTCAAAATTTGAAGGGATCATCAGATTTACCTTTACCTTTGAAGCAAGCATGGAAAAAGCTGTCTCATTGGCCAGGGAAAATAACATCATAGTAAACAGCAATCTTAAGAGACAAGGAATTAGGTCAAATCGGGCTGTGGTGATCAAAGAAATTCCCATGGACACGCCAAAGGATATGATCATTGCCGCAGTGTCTGAATTTGGGGAAATTAAATCAATCAAAATTCAGCTGATTGGCATGTGGCAGAAAGCTGTGGTGGAATTCGCCAAACCAAGACAGGCAAAGCAATTGGCTTCAAAATGGTCTTTCTTAATTGGGAAAACTTGTGTCATCAATTGTTCATTGGAGACTGGTAATAGAACTCACTGTGTTGTAGTCTGTTTTGAATCTAATGAAGCTATGGAGTCAGCTTTTCACATGAAGCCAATTTTTGGTAGTGTGAAACTCTCATGGGCTAGGTTGGATTTAGTTCGCTGTAAACAGTATGGGAAATTTGGTTATTCTGCCTTGGAATGTGATGCTGAGGTTGTATCAGCTTTTCAATCACCCAAGTCGTTTAAAAAGCCTGCTAACTTGGATATTCATCTCCAGCTGGCCAAATTATATGCTAAAAAGAAGGTTCTGATCTCTCGTCCTGTTGCTTTTGGAGGCAAATCCTGGGCCCAAGTGGTCTCAGTTGCTTCAGTCTCTCATGGTTCTTGTGATGGCTCTGGTTCTGGTTCTCTGTCTTTTGGTGCTTCAAGTTCTGGTGGTACCCCTCCCCCTCTTTCTATGGTCGATTCCCCCTTGGGTACACGTTTGGCATGTCTGAAACACTCTGTAGAGCTTTTATCTAATCGAATTTTGAACATTCTTCTTGGTCTTGACAATCTCAGTTTGGTGCCTTCAGCTTCTTCTTCTAGTGTGATTTCTTCTGTGGGTACTCCTCACCCATTCGTCTCTGATTCTCTTATGATTAATGACTCTGACTTGGGTTCCAACATGGTGTTAGATGTTCCTTTAATTCAGCCTATTTCTTTCTCTTCTGGCAATGACAATTCTCAATTGGGTCTGAGCAGTTCCAAGGTGCTAACTTTTAAAATTGGCGTTTTAGAGTCAAAGTTGGCTGCCCTCGATGCCTCCATTGGCTTGATTTTGGCAAAGTTAGAGCAGATGTGTGCTGGTTTGGGTCCTCTGGTCCTCTCCTCATCTCAATAACCAATTATATTTGGAAAATTACCACATGCAATATTAGGAGAATGAACAATCCTGCAAAACAGGAGAATATTATTTGTTGGCATAAAGAAATGAACAATATGATTTCAATTGTTACTGAGACTAAGTTGAAAGATAGGATTTGCCCTTGGATCATGAACAAGTTTGCTGGCGTTCGGGTTTTTACTTCTGGTTTGAATTCTGGTTACATGGGTTCTGGGGTTGTAATCATTATGAACGATTTCTTGGCTCAGTGTGTGTATAAGGTTTCGGACATTCCTGGCTGGTTTCTTTCTATCAAGCTTTTCTTCAAAAATAAACTGTCTGTGACAGTTTTGGGGCTGTATGCTAGATCATTTTTGGCAGTACGTTTCTTTCAGGTGGATGATATCAATTCTTTGATTGTGAGGACAGTAAATAAGTCTTCCTTCGTCATCTTGGGTGAGGATTTTAATGAAAATAGTTCTTGCAAAAGTGCCAGCTTCAGAAAATGTTTTGATTTGAGTTTGGTCAACTCCTTGAGTAGAAGCTTGTTTAGAAAGGAAGCTACGTGGACCAATTCTCATGAAGTGGCTAAAATTATTGATTATGTGTTTGTGTCATCAAGTTTAGTTAATGCAATTCTGGATTATGATGTGTCTGGTGTTGAAGAGTATTTTGATACTGATCATAAAGCTGTTTCTGTTTCCATGGGTCTTGGTGGTTTGCTGGATGCGCAGTTGAACACGTTGCGCAAACAAGTGAATAAGGATCATTAGAAGTACAATTTTGTGGATGCTGGTGATGCTGAATAGATCAAGTTTAAAGAGGATACGTTGGTGAATGCTGCCATGTTCCATGATGAATTTTATGCTGCCAAGATGAGTCTGGACCTGGACACAATGTGGGGTTACCTTTGCCAAGTGGTGTGTTTGTTGGCTGAGAACGTTTTCAAAAAAAAGTGGTTTAAAGATTTTGATAGTGTCTATAATAAAGTATTATCCAGATTTCACAAATTAAAACTTTTGGTGTCAAAGATTGTCAAAGCCTCTTGTCTGGTCTTTCATGGGGAGTTTGCTTCTCTACTTGATACATGGAAAGGAATTAATCTTGTTAATGCTTCTATTGTGGATTCTTTCTTTCTTTTGGGTTCCCATTTTGATACTATTTATTCAGTTTTGGCCAAGATCAGGAAATCCTACCGTTCATCTAAGTTGTCAGAATCAAACCGTGCCAAAGAATCTCAAATCAAGTTGGCAATTGACAAAAGAATAGAGAGTTTTGAGTTGAACAAAGGTCATACTGTATGTAGTGTTTTGGAGCGACTCTTCTGCAAGGTGGTTTTGGATCATTTGGTGGTAGGAAATAAGCTGGTGTTAGATTCTGCTCTAGTGAAGTCCAAGGTGGATGAGATTATGGAAGATTGGACTAGAAAGCGAAGGATGGTGCTCGACATTAATGATGAGTGGTCTTGCCAGTATTGTTCTCTAGGTTATGTTTTTGATGAAGCTTTTTCTGATGTAATGGGTTTGATCGACTTTGATGAACTGTTTGGGGTTGTCTCCAACCTGCCGGATAGCAAAGCTGCTGGCCTTTTAGGTATCTCAAATGAGCTTTGGAAACATTGTAATATTTCAGTCCTTAATATACTCTTGGTGCTTTTGAACTCTTGCTTATCTGAGGAATCTGTCCCTGGCCCCTGAAGAGAAGCTTGGGTTTCAATGATTCCCAAACCATATGAATGGGAGGGTGTTTTTACAAATACTTGCCCTATTGCACTAATTGAGATGGCTCGCAAGATTCTCTTCAAAATACTCTCAGACAGGATTTTTTTAGCATGCAGCACTCATAATGTTCTTTATGGTGACAATTTTTCAGTTTTGAAAGGTATGATGACACAGTCTCCCATTTTTGCAGTTGGTTTGGTTGTTGAAAATGCCCTGGAAAAGAACCGAGAACTTTGGCTGGTCTTGCAGGATATAAGGAAAGCATATGATTCAGTTGGCTGAGAGCATTTGGAGAAGTGTCTGGTCAGAATTAAAATGTGCAACAGGTTCATTCGGTTTTTTGGCAGCATTTACAAAGGTTGCACTAATCGAGTCATGACAGATTTTGGTTTGACAGATGGTTATTGGGTCCATGATAATTTAGATCAAGGAGAGGTCTTTTTTTCTCTTCTGTGGCACATTTTTTATGATCCCCTTTTGTGCGAAGTCAAGCATCAGGAGAGTATGTGTGAATACAGGCTAATTTTTCATTTCGTTTCCAAGAGTGGTCGTGTCAAGTTGCAGGCTGGGCTTTCTTCCTGTTTTGCCGCTGGCGTCTTTGTTGATAATACAATTTGGGTTGGCAGTAGTCAGAGCACTACTCAACACATTTTGGATGTTACTAGCGAGTTTTTCCAGATTAATGACATTTCAATAAAGAATAACAAGACTGTAGCTATTCCCATCAATTGTAGGGTTGGTAATACTGCTCTTTTCATTAGTGGTTCACCTATCTCTGTTGCCAAAAAAGGTGAATCCCATCAGTATCTGGGCATATTTTTGTTGACTGAGGGTCTTTCCAGACCTAGTTTAGCTAAAGCACATTCGGATGTTCGTTTTTTTACAAATTTGGTTCTAAAAAAAGCTATCTCAGATAAGCAGTTCTTATATTTGGTTTCAGTGGTTCTCCAGTCTATTATTAGCTACAGAACACAATTTAGCTTTGTTCCTATCAGCATTTGCAACAAGTGGGATGCTATGATTTATAAGGACCTAAAGCTCAAATCTGGACTTCCACTCAACTTTCCTAGTGATTCGATTCACCACCCCTTCTTTTATGGTTTGAAATTTTTTCTGCAGATTCAGTTTGAAGGCAAGGTTGCTTCTCTTATTAATTTTGCCAACTCTGGTGGGATTGTGGGATGTTTGTTCTTTCATAGGTCTTATGATCTGCAGGTTTTGTGTTGGCGCCCTATTCATCTATTGAATTCTCCTGTTTGCATTCGTGTTAGTGCCTCTAATAATTTTTTGGCAGGTGTGGTTCACGTGCTTTATAATTGCAAATTGTCTCTGGGTGGATTCTTCACCAATTCCTTTTATGTCAATAGTAGGATGCCCATGTCAACTGTTTTGGATGAATCAGTTTTCTCCAGGTGCCTCCCTTCACTTCAGCGGTATGATGTGGCCTTTGTAGACCAAATTTGTGATCATCATGGTACAGTCTTTGATTGGTCCACATTTAAGTAATGGAAGAAACTAGACCCCCATGGCCCTATTCCCGAGTGGTTCAAACTTTCTGCTATGTTTTTTGCTGGTAAGGACTTCTCTCTTGCACGCATCTCAGTTTTTGCTAATATGAGTTCTTTGGACATTTTGGGTTCTTCTGGTTTTGTGTCTATCTGTGATTGTCTTTTGTGGATTAATGCAAAGGTGTTGTCTGTCTATACTAATGGGTTATTAAGAAATTTGGGTACAGTTGGCTGTAAAGCGGGTGCTGTGGCTTTTTTCGAGAACATTGGTATAAGTTTGGGTGTTGGTGTGTCTGGCTTAATGTTATCTACCATGGCTGAGTTACAGGCAATTGCGTTGGCTCTCGAATATGTTCCTGTTTTTAGTAATGTCCATTTGTTTTCAGATAGTCAGTCTGCTTTGAATGCTTGCAAATTGGAATTGGGTATGGTGGCTCCTGATTTTTGGAATCGATATTGGATTGAGTGTCAGCACATTGCCAATGTCATTTTCAGTAAGGTCCTAAATGTTGCTTGGCACAAAGTCAAAGGTCATTCTGGGGTTTTGGGAAACGAGCATACTGATGTGATTGCCAGTGCTGATTCTGTTTCTGACTGGTTTCTTCCTTCTCGCCTGAATAAACACTTTTTGATGGCTAATGGCAACGTTGTCTCTGGCAATTCAAGGCACTTTGTCTGTAATACTTTTCATGCCATGTGTCGTACACGTTGGGAAGTGGGGTCTGGTTCTAAGTTTTTGCCTGACAATTTGTGGGCTAATGTTGATTGGTCTCACTCTTCTTTGGTATGGCATCCTGATTTGCATATGGCCACCAGTTTCACTAGCAGGATTTCAGCTAATGCGCACTCTTATTTTATGAAGGCTTTGCATCATCAGTTGCCTGTGGCTGTTTGAAAACAGCTTTATAATAGACTTTATCTCAGTGTGTTGTGTCTATATTGTGGTAACATGGAGGTATTGAATCATGTTTTTTCTTGTGAGGTCGATGATTCTGCTTGGTGTCGGTTGTTGGATTCTCACATGAACACTTGGAAAACACTTTCTGGTTCTTCTGTCTTTTTTTCATGTTTGTTGCAGTTGTTGTCATCTTGTGTTTCAGGTTCCTCAGTGTTCATGGCTCTTCATAAGGGTTTTGTTTTTGATAATTGGTTTTGTGAGGCTGTCTCCATTTTTCATAGTTTCAAGGTGGCATGTTTGAAGGTCATTAATTTCGCACATTCTCTTGGCTTCGCTTTTAGAGATAAGATATGGTTGGTTCATGCCAAACATCATGCCTATATGGAAAAGCACAGTCTGATTCCTTTAGATGACTCGTTTCCTACTTTGGTCTCTGGTTTGACTTCGTGTCTTTTCGCTGGTGTGATTGATTTGCTTGGTATTGATAAAGCTTTTGGTGTGTATTTTGGTTTTTGCAAGTCTTGTATGTTTTTCTCCAGCATTGGTAATTTAGTTTCTGTTTATATAGCTGCATAGTGTTGTTCTGACTGGTCCGAATGGCTGGTCACGTGTAGAAAATACATGATTCATGCCTAGTTTAGATTATTTTTTTAATGTATAGTGCTAGGTTGTGTGTGGACCTCACTTGTTAAATTAATAAAAAAAAAAAAAATTTTGACCTAAAAGTATTAATAATTATTAAAATTAATAGCCAATAATTTTAAGATAAAATATCTTATAAAAAATATTTTTTTTAAAAAAAAAAGCTTTTTTTTTATACTATTTATTGTAATATTATTAATAATTTAATATTTTTTTTCTAATATTTTGGCAAACTAAAAATATTATTATAGATTAAAATAAAAAACTAACAAATAATAAAAGAGAACAAAATTGTAAGATAATAAAATTAATTAAAAAAAATTCAATTTTAAAAAATAAATTGAATGAATATGAATTTAATATATAAAATTAGTCTTATAAAATATCTCAGTTATTAATCTTTCTAAAAAATAACTAGAAAATCTAAAAGTAAAAAAATAATTTGTATTGTTAACAAATAATAATATACTAATATAATTCTATATCTTATATTAGCATTCTTAGAATTTGATATTAAATATTAAATATATTCTTCAATCATATTTTATTTAATAATCCTTAAATACTATAATTATATAAATCAAGAAAAAATAGATAAATGCCAACAAATAATATTTTATTTCAAGATATTATGATATTTAAAAGTAAAAAATAAGAAAAAAAAATAAGCAATAAAAAAAAGATTGAGTTAATAAATATTGTTTTATTCTTATAATTTCTTATATATATCTAGAAAACTCAATATATATATGGCTATTAAAAATAGTTAACGATCAAATTATTAATTAGATCAATGATTAAATTAATAGTTAAGTTAACAATTAAATCATTAATTAGATTAATAATCACTATCTAAAAATAGTGTAGTTAATTATATAATATTAGTGGCTAATACATATAATAACTAATAAAAACTATTATTTTAATCATAATATTATTTTCTCTTAAGAAATTAAACTCTAGCAAAATCAAACTATTTATAAAATATTTTATTTAAAAAGTTTTATTTAGCTTAAAACTAACTATAGTGCAAACTATTTATAGTTATCAAACAATTTATATAATTTTAAATTGTATTTAATCTTCTAATTTTAATAATATTAAAAAACTAAATTGTAAATATGATAGATTAAGTTCTTTTTTTTTATATTTACAGTTTAATTTTTTGAATTATATTATATTTTATAAAGTTATTAAAGTTTAAAATTAACCACTTTTATTATTAATCTTTAATTTTCAAATACTAATTAATCAAATTTTAGCCAATTAACAATTATTAAAGTTATATTATTATGTAATAAATCATCAAAATATTATTATTTTCAAAAAAGCTTTCAATTAATATTAATCTAATTTTTAGATAATCATTTTTTTATAAAAATAAAATATCTTTCAGTCTATATGTTTTCTGTTAATAACATGGCACTATAAATCATAAATATTCTATTTATACTACTATCATATTTGGTTGTTATTATCGAAACAAAAACCCAGATATTAATATTGTTTCTACCAGATATCAAAAAAATTGTTTGCACTCTATTTGTAACCTTGTATTCCTCTTAATAAATATCAAAAACAACTGGCTTTGGTGCTAAGAGCAGCAAATTTGAAACAAAAATTGGAATGATTGTGATGTGATTGGCTGTTGGTCTAAGAGTAATACTATAAATAAAATGTTTGGTATTAAAAAATATTGTAAAAAATTGATTATTTACTTTAATTTCTATATCTTAAAGTAAAGACACAGCTTAAAATTTATGAAAAAAATTAATGCAATTAATTTTTTAATACAGTAAATTATAAATGGCTTATCTTTTTTTACAGTATTATATACTTTAATATTTGAAACACATGTCTCAGAATGGGCAATACTTTTTAATGGCTTAGTAGATATCTCTAATTTGTTTTTATCTGTGATTAAAAAAGTCTGCCAAATGCTTTTGTAAACACTATAATTGTTGATTTTTATGTAATTTTTAGGTTTTTTTGTATAGTAAGTTCAATGTCTGTCTTATTATCTAATGTTTAATCAATAATTTGCATTCTATCAAAGTTGGTTTTCTTTTCTATATGCTTGTTTTTATTATGTGGATGCATCAATTTAGACAAATATAAGGTTTTTTTTGAAGATCTTGGAACAAAGTCTTAAAATAAGTCAAAAAAACTGGATAGAATAATGTTATAGTCAAAAACAATTGATCATATAACTTAATCATTGAATTAGATAAAATATATGACTGGTTGATATTTGTGTTATTTAAAACTTTGACTTTTAACTTTATTTTCCAATCATTAATAGTAGCAAAAAATTTTAATGCTACTATATATAAAAATTTACATATATAGACATTATTGTTATTAAATTTTTTAGAATATCTTATAAATAGAGTCCGTAAAATTAAATTTACAGTAATTATATAACAATTTCAAAACAAATGTTATATTTCAAACATAATTTTTATGTATATAATATAATATTTTTCTACAATATCTTATAATATATATTCTTTAATAACTAATGTTTTGAACACTTTTTTTTTGTAAAATTTTAAGAATAGATTATGTTTCATTTAATGAGAGAAATAATTAAAAGCTTAAAAATATAAAGTATAAAAATAGTATTCATGATTAAAAATTAATTTAATCAGATCTAAAAAAAAAAGAATCTGCAAACTGTTTTTATAATCTATAAGAAGTAAGAAACAATAAGTAACTTTAAAAATTTTAACCAGTATCATTTTTATTATAATGTGAATACTTACTTTGAATTTATAAATAATCTTTTAATAACTATAATATTGTATTTCAAAAAATTGCTTAGATTTAAGAGATATATAAAATCTTCTGTAATAAAAATTTCTGGTTAAATTTAATATTTAAATAATAAATTATACCAAAAAGAAATATAATAACTAAAATATCTATCATGTATTTAACTAAATTATGATTTAGTTTTAAAATTGGTTTTCTAAACTGTAAAAAAAATTTTGATTGTTGAATATTTCAACAACTTATTAGAATATGATATATAATAGCTTATCACAGTAATCAAAAAACTTATATCAGTTGGTATTAATTTAGAAGAATCAGATTGGAATTGAAAGATTTTTGGTTTTACCTTAATTAAAAGAACTAAAGTTGTCTTAAAGTCTATAATTTTGAATAGCTCTTTTTTGTTAATGTTTTATATTTTTTAATGAGTTTGTTTTAATGTAAAAAATATATAAAACATATTAATTTAAATAAATAAAACCCAGATTTTTTTGTAAAGATCTAATAAATTTCTTACTTATAAAAATTTGGCATTTTTAAAAATATGTAAATTATTATTAAAATACATAGCATTTTTGAAATCAATTGCAAGTCCTAATTAAATTCATAAATGAATAATATTCTTTTTGAATTTTTTACTAATATAATGTAAAAAACATATGTTAAGTATTAAGTAACTAATAAAAAAAAAGTACATAGTACTAACTTCAATCATGTTTAAGAATTTTGGCTCTTTAATTACATCATAATATTCTAGATATTTTTCTTTAAACAGTAAATCTATAAATAATTTGGCATATTGTCAATGTTACCAGAGGTTTTTGGTTTTTTTTTTTGAATGTTATTAATGTCTGTTTGTTGTAAATCCACGTTTTTTGGAAGTAGTTAAACTTCTAATAACTGAATTTATTTTCAAATTATCTTTTATAATTTAAACTACTGAGTTTATAAATGGAATAGCCAATTTCTTGCCAGTTATTTTATGTAGTTACATTGTAATAAACATCAACTTTTTCTCAAGAATTGCTCATTTGAAAGCTTACTAAAATGTGTAGTTACTTTGCTGTAAAAGTTAACTCTTCTACAGGAATCTTATCTGTAGGCTATCTCAAAAATTATAATAAGAAAAAAAATAAAAATAAAAGAAATGTAAAAGAAATAGAATTTTGTTAAGGAAAACGTTTTCTATTCAGATCTAAAATTACCAACAGATTACTGAAATTGGTATTTAATCAATTTCAAAATGTTAGTTGTGTTAAGAGAATGTCAAGTATAATAATTAAAGAATTTGGTTTTTTGAATATTTAATTTTTATTTAAGATGTATAAAAAGTAATTTGTTCTAATTAAGATATCTAAAGTAAGATACTATGGTTAGATATAAAAAGATACTTTTTCTTAAAAAAAGAAGCTTTTTTTTTATACAACTTGTTGTAGTACTAGTTTTTGGACTTGCACTTTTCTCTTTGCTACAATTTTGGTAAACCAAAGATACATTTTGGCAAACTACAAGTTATTTCTCTAAATTATTGATTATTTTGGCCAATTTTTATTAATTTTTGTGAATTTTGACTATGTTAAATAGTTCAGAGTATTGTGTAATTTGATCATCTTAATTTCTATGATACAAATTAGGTTATTAATTAAATAATAATATTTAATAATTAATTAAATAATAAGTAATAATTAATATAATAATAATATATACTAATTAATAATAAAAATTATAAGAGTAATTTTATGTTAATTAATAACTAAAATTTTACTGGTAACATTGACTACTAAATATGAAAATGAGAAGTCACAACTAAGCTATAATACTAAAATTGAAATCTATTTCAAATATTCTTATCTATTATCTTTTTAATCAACAATCATTTGCAATAAATTTTTCATCAGCTTTGAGAAATCGGCTTTAATTTGAAAATTGAATGTTTTTTGAGTTGGTTGTTTAATTGCTTCTTATTTAGAACTACAAAACAGAAATTAAAGTTTAAATTAAAATCAAAAAGATTTAAAAACACTATTTTTATTGTAATATAATTTTGTTGTACAATATTACATGATTTAAATTCTTTAATTCTGTTCAAGCATCAATTACACATTAGATTAATATCACATTACATAAAAAATGCCATTTTATTTTAAAAGAAAAAGAAAAGCTAAAGATCAAGTTAAAAATACAAAAAAATCATATAAAAAAACACATTATATCATTTCAATAAATAATTATAATATTGAAGTAAATGAATTTAACAGACTGGATGTTAGTAATAAAGAATAGGGCAATAATAATAACAGTGGATAAGATAATACAGAAGATATAAAAGCTGTAATTAGAATAAATACAAAATTAAAAAAACTTAGTTTAATATAGAAAAATAACAATTATCTAAAAAAAGAAGTGAGATTCTTACATAACAAAAAAGATACCAAAGTTAACTTATTACAATAAATATAAACCAAATAGTTTATTCACCAAAGCAGCAGTTAGAACTAAAAAATTACCACTTTTTTTAATATTAGTGGTGCTTAAACTACAGATTTACAATAGTTTAAATCTAATAAATCTTTAAGCAATTCAGAAAGTGAGGTTGATCTGTATACTAGTCGAATAAAAAAAGAGCAAAAGTTAAAAAAACATTTAAAAAAACAACATACTTAGTTAACTGTTTTCAAATATAATCAAAAAAGAGCTATTTTTGAATATTTTACCTTGTTAAATGATAATAATGAACATAAAAAAATTAATGCCAGTTTGAAAATTTCTTAGAAAGTTTTTATTAATAGTATATATGAAAAGGATGAAAAATTCAATATTTTGCAAAGTATTAATTGCTTAATAATAAGCTTCTAATATTAAAACATAAAAAACACTTAAAAATAATTAAAATAATTAATAATGAAAATATTATAGAAAGATGTTATATTTAAATTAGAAACCAAAACTTTAATGCTATTTTAGTCATATTTAAAAAATTTATCAAGCATAAATTGTTTCTTAATATTGGAATAATGAAAAAAAAACTATTAGTTTTACAACTGCAGTAAGATAATTCAAAATTCTTAGTTATTTATTCCAACAACATTATCAAAACTTATATTATAATAAACATAAAAAAATAATGTCTTGTAATCTTGAAAAAAAATTTTAGAAAAAATATATAAGCATAAAAAGTATATATTAAAGTATAAAGATGAATTTATAGATTAAATATACCCTAACTTATTTAATGGAAAAAAAAGAGTTCTTATAATCTATAATAAATGTATTTTTATTTAAATAATAACAAGCATGATATATAAACTAAACATAGAAATTTGCCACTAAGAAAAAAAAAAATGAAAGATCAATTATAGTCAGTAAATTTCTAACTAAAATTAATAGACATTTGTATTTACAACAAAATAATAAAGAAAACTATTCAAATATACCAAAAAAAATCATATTTAAATTATATAGCTGTATTTGCTTTTGATAATAGTTCTAATTATACAGCATTTAGTAAAGATGTTTTAATTATAAGCAGGATAAATTTAAGTCCAGGTAAAAAGCAATCATTAATATAAAATACTTCTTTTAGATTAAATAATTAATTACAATTGATAATCTTTCTGGAAACATATTCAGATGAAAAACTTTGAAAATTGTCTAAAGAAATTAAACAAGTATTAATAGAATAAAAAAAATAGCCAGCAAAAAAATTAATATTAGAATGTTAAAAATACAAAAAAAAAATCAAAGTTTCTTTAAAAGTTTCTTGTTGTGTATGTTAAGTAATATTTTTGGAATTTGATTTTCTTACTTAAAAAATACAATTGAAAAATTAATTAAAAGTATGAAACATAAGTGCATTTTTTTTCAAAATTTCATTGTGAATTATATTTTATTGAAAAATATTGGAGAGCTGCTAAAAGATATGCACATAACAAATATGATTATTTATGGAAAAAATTACAAAAAACAGTGTCTAAAAGTTTTGAATCAATATCTTTAATAACTATTAAACAATTTTCAATAGAAAATTAGTAAAACATGCTATAAAAAAGTATAAATCTTATAAAAAACTCAGATAATATTCTTAAAGAATTAAATAAATTAAATAATATTCAAACTTTGTAATATTGTATTTGGTTTTATATTATATAAAATTTAATAAAATTTTATTTTTTATTATAAATAATATATTAAAAACACATGTATATTGACCAATAAAATTTAATTATATAAATAAAAACATGTAAAAATTATCATTTAAAATTTCGGACTGATCTATATTTTTGATGATTATAAATGATTTGCATCATAGTTTGTTGAAGTCTTTTATAAATAGAATGTATAATATATAAGATAAAATAAGCTTTATATTTAAAAAATTAAATCTTTGTATAAGAGTTTTGGTTTTTTTGGCAATAGTTTCTTAGTTTTTAACCAAATTACTAAAAGATTTTTATCTCTAATTAAGTTTGTAAATATGTTTTTTTATCATCTAATAGTGATTATAAAAATCAGAACTTAACAACTTCAATTCTAAAATACAAGCATTTATAATAGTTTGGCTATTTAAATATATTATTACAGCACAAAAAAAAGATATACACTTCAGAAAAAAAGCTATAGCATGTAATTTAGTTAATATTAATGACAATAATCCATGAATTCTAATCTCAACTCCCAAATCCACTTTAGAAAAATATACAGCAGCTTTATTAATAATAATAGAAAAACCTAAACTTTTTAAAATTCTATTAATATACATATTGATCTTATTTGATTAGATTTTATGCAAACACTTCTTCAGTATTAAAAATTCATTTAACAACAAAATACTATTATTTACCAACTCAAAAATTATACCAAAAGATGTTAACATAAGATTAAAACTATGTAAAAACTTTGATGTCAAAACAAACCAAAAAAACACAAGTCTTTTAGAATCTAATATTTTTTAATAGCAAAATGTCTTTTAATTTATTATTTTGCTCTTTTTATTCAAAAGCCTATTACAAAAAACTATTTCAAATCTCTTTAAAGAACTAATCTTATCAAAATACAAAAAAGCTCTCAGAATACTTAAAATAAAAAATTTGTCAAAATTAAAAAATACACAAGACAAATTATTTACCAACAAAAGATTATTGTCAAAAAAATACACACTACTTTAACCAAAAAATTGTTAAAAAAACCAACTAACAACCAAATTAAATGTTGCAAGAAATTCAAAAAAGTTCAGTTCAGAATCTGCAAATCCAAAAATCTATGATTAAAGAATTAATCAAGAATACCAGCAGTATTTACAAAAACAATAATTAAAGCAATTTTTTTTAGTTTAAACTTGCTCAAATGTTTTTAGATTATACAATAAAAAATAATATAGTGTATTATTAAAAAAATTTTAAAATAGACCAGTTTTTAATCTAAGGTTTTTTTTGACTATAATATTTTATTGGCAATAAACTTCAGAAGAAACAAAACTGAACTGTAATCAATACTCAACTATAAATTACAGAACAGTTAAAACCAGATAAGAAAATTATTTATCTATAATAGTTTTTCTTAATACTACATTTAAAAAAAACTTGATATTAGACTGAACTTTAGTTATATTAGATTTTGACAAATTATTTGTTAATAAAAAAATCTCCAAATATCTATGTAGCACTTTACTTTTGGCAATTAAAATTGATAGTTCACTAATTTTTAAAAAAGCATTTTTAATCTGTTAATTAATAAAAATAGCTATTGTTTTATTATTATTAATTAAAATATTATTAAATAAAAAAAATTTACTGGTAATATTCAATATATATTGCATAAAAGTCTGACTATTTTTAATTCAGATAGTATTATTAACAAAAGCACCAGTTGTGAAAAAAGAAATTTTTTTCTTTTGGCATCTATTTTTCTTGTTTTGGTTATGAATCTGGTATTAATCCAATATCTATACAAATTTTTATGTTTTTTAATCTTATATAAAAGATAATTATAGAAAATTTTTCAAAAAAAAAGAGAAAATATCTTATTTTAATCTAATCTATTATGTACTCAATATCTATATATAAGAACAAAATCTGTTATAACTCTATTTATTCTGTTTTTATAAATGCTGCCAAAAGAAATTAATAAATTTTTCACATATTTTAATATGCTGCAAACTGGTTTTTAAATAAGATTAACCAACAGAATTATATGCTTTGTACATATTTTATAATACTAACCAAATTTTTTTATTTTTTTCTAAAGCATTTTTAATTATTGAATCAACAACAAAAGCAAAAAACTGCATTAAAGTATTCTTTAAAACAAAAAAATTGTTCTTACAAAGAACATTAAATCAACTGTATGCAGATAAGATCCAATTTAAAAATATTTTTTTAAAATTTTCTTAACTGTTTCAATTAAAGTGATCAGTTTAATGTTTTTAAAAACTTTATTCTATTCATAAAATTTAGATATTATTAAGATTTATGTCTTTTTTCATAAAATTAGCATTGTACTCAAAGATAAACATGAGTTCAAAAAGACTAAAAAACATCTAATAATATTCTTATTACAATGTTTCTACAGTTTATTTAAGATATTATTTAAATTAACAGCCTTTCTATCTAGTAAATTTTTTATTATATAAACCAATTTTTTTAAATCAATAATACTTATAACTTTTAAAAAAACTTTATTGTTTACACAATTCAAAAAAGTATATTGATTAATACAAAGCCCTAACAATAACCCAAAAACTATATACTTTTTGGTTTAATCTTTTATAATAATATCAATTTTAGATTTAATTTTATTAGACTTCAAAACCAGTTTTTCAATAACTATTAAATAATCTAATACTATCTTATGAAACAGTTTTTTCAACATATTTCTGATTATGCAGTCTTTATTCAAACAAATATTTTCCATTTTTTTTTAATTGCTTATTTAATAGTAATTGTTTTAACAGTTTTAAACTTATACAATTTGGATTTGTAATAATTTTTTCTAATTTTAGACAAATAATTGAGAAGATTTATTAACTTAGTTCTATTTTAAATCATAATTTGTATCTTAGAAGTCTTATTCCTATTAACAACTAGCCAAATATAAAACAGAGCATTAATTTTAGATACATCATTAGATTTAAAAGATTTTACTACTTTGGTAATTAACAATTCCAATTTGAAAAACTTTAATAACTGTTTGTTAAAAAAATATTTAATCTTACTATACTAATG